>PVKA01041758.1:0-17873 GCA_004027165.1 Ctenomys sociabilis
TCTTTCTTTCTTTCTAGCACTGGGGAACTTTGCCTTGAGCTACATTGCCAGCTTCTTTTTCCAACTCTTATTTGGAGACAGTGTATTGCTGAGTTGCCCAGGGTGGTCTGAATTTGCC
Source organism: Ctenomys sociabilis (assembly GCA_004027165.1). Classification (NCBI taxonomy): domain Eukaryota; kingdom Metazoa; phylum Chordata; class Mammalia; order Rodentia; family Ctenomyidae; genus Ctenomys; species Ctenomys sociabilis. Next base: position 119 of record PVKA01041758.1, read on the forward strand.
AAGCTCCTGCCTCAGCCCCCTGGAGTGTTGGTAGCACAGCACACTCGGCATCACCCAGCTCACATGAAATGACTGCTGTGATTCTATCCAGGAGACGGGCCTGAGGTCCAGTGCTGCACCAAGCTCTGAGGGGCTCCCTGCTCCAGAATCCAAGCAGGAGCCTACCTGCACCCAGCACAGTGAAAGGAGTCTGGAGCCCCAGGTCAATGTATCCTGGACCTTGGAACAGGCGGTACCTGGTGGTCCCTCCTCCACCTGCTCATCCACTGGAGAAAACACTTAGAAGAGTGTGGGCTGGAGTTGGGTACAGGGCTGACAGAGGCCCTGGGTCCCCCTCCCAAGTTCTTGGGTCTGCCCTGTAGAAGGAGGAATGGTGGACGGCAGAGTGGAGGGCCCTGTTCTGTGAGCTCCTTAGCACTGTGGGCCTGAGAGTGACAGAGGGCACCCAGCCCTGAGCCCTAGGCAGCGAAGGCATCCTCCAGGACCCATTAGGCATCACCTCTGGTCCCCAGGCCACCAGGGAGAGCTAGTGAAGGCGAGAGCCCCTCTATTCAGCAGCCAGAAGGGGAAGCCTGGATGCTGAGACCAGCTTGTCACAGAACCCTGGTGCTGAGTTGTCCATCCCAGAAACTCAAAGTGACAATAAGCTTTCATCACTGAGCCTCTGAGTACCGGTCACCACCCAGCAGCAAGCTGGGCCCTGCCAGCATGGTGCCAATTCTCAACCACCAAACATGCAGGATAGGATTGGATGTGGGGTTCACAGCAGCTGCCACAAGACAGCCCGCCCCACTCTCTGCACCCTGATGCCCCAGGACTGCATGACCTGGTGTGCTAGCCTCAGGATTACAGAGGAGCCATGTCCAGCCCCGGAGACAGCAGGTGAGGTCCTCGGTCCCTTTGGTGTCCACAACGCACAGATGGGGGTGGCAGCCACCCCTGTTGGCACGATGCTCAATGTGCCAATGTTCTTGCCGCCTTCTGGAGTCACAGGCATTGGACTTTTGCCAGGTGGTTCCTTTTACCTCTGGGGAAACTGAGGACCAAAGGTTACTGGGGCTACTGCAGGGACTGGAGATGCCAGTCAGGCCCCCCACCCACTGGATCCAGAGCCTGTCGCAGCCGCCATGCAGGCAGAAAGCAGGGTGACTTTCTTCTCTCCTCCTGCATTAGAGTAATCAAGTGTTCTGTGCCCAAGCAGCTATTACCTGCAGGGATGGACAGAGATCAATATTAATACCAGACACCTCCGCACTAACCTCCAAAATGTCAGTAGAAGCTAAAGCAACAGGAAGCTGTCCTAGGAGCTCTAGGACTGCTTCCTGCTTGACCCCGCTCCCTGGCCTGGTTTCGCTCTCTCCCCATCTCTCTGACTCTCTCACACCGCCCTTCCTCTGCCTGCAGATTCTGAAGGTGACGCTGTGCCGGGCACTCTCGGCGTCTGGTCAGCCCAGATGGTCTATGAGGAATTCTGCACGTGGAAAGGGCTCAGCAGTTGTCCACACTGGGAAAGACCACGGCTGGAGGGAGTGCCTTGCCCGGAGGGGGCTCAGGGGGACCCAGCCTCTAACCCGACTCCTGCACAATGTCGCTGTCCCTCTGGCGTTCCAGCGAGTGGCCTACACTGTCACAGATGCTTTCCAGCTCCTCCTCCCACACTCACACTGCGCTTTCTACTTTACCTGACTGGAAGCTTAGCCCGGAAGCCAGGATTCACCCGAGGACCCTGTGTGGGTGCCTCCCTCTCTGCAGGACCAGCTCAAGGCCACTGGGGCATCTCGTAAGGCAGCAACCATGCCAAGAGTCCCTGACGCGCTGAGCAGAGGAAGCACACTGCCCGCTGTGTGCCGGAATACCGGTGTTGGGGACCAGTGGGGCTGACGGGTTGTTGAGAACAATGAACATGATCGTTACCGCTGCTCATGATTATTGATTCCTCTCTCCTTATGCAGGGTGAAGCTTCCACATGAGGCTGCTGATCTTTTGTCTTGGTCATTTGTTCTTGCCATGAGTGTCCCTGAGGGTCTGGCCCTTCAGCTAGTGGCCAGCATGAGCGGCAGGGGACACGGGGGTGGCCTCAGGCGAGGGCCTGCATCTCTGTGGGGAGGGGAAAGGCTTCACGTTGCGTGCCCCACTCCAAGGACCTCAGACAGGCTTGCTTTGTGCACAGAGGGAGGACAAGATGAGGGATCACTCTGCCCCGCCAAACTGACAGCCGGGTGGCACCCACCGTGAGGAGACTGTGCCCTGTCTGTGTCACTAACACCTCGCTGCCTGGCCCAGGCTCTGCACACAGTCACTCAGGGATCAAAACCGCCCAGAACACACGCAGTGTGAACTGTGCACACATGCTTCTCTTCTGTCATCGCTGCCTAGATGAGGCTTGAGACAAAGTATGTACACAGTGCTGACAGTGCAACAGCTCATCCCAGCCGCACTAGACACAGCACACGCCTGGAGGCTGTGTGTAGCTCGCTTAGGGTGCGTGCGAGGCTGCCTGGCCCTGTGCTTCGGGTTTGCCAAGTTCCAGGAACGAGGCCTCTGCCGAGGCCAAGGAACAATCACAGGAGAACACCGCTTCCTCGGGCCGGCGGGGCCCTGAGCACCTCGTTCTGAAGTGATAGTTGGAGAGAGGCCCGAAGTGAAGCCCTCCTTCTGGGTTGCGTGCAGCACCGAAGTCTAGGGATGCACAGAGACCCCAGCGTCACGTCTGCACGGCCTATTTTGCCGATCTGCAGTTCTTATACTTAATGATCCAAAGGTAAAACCAGGTAGAAGTGGGAGCAAAGAGAAGTGAATTTGAAACTTTAGCATTGTGTGTGAAAAGAAATGGCTCTCACGTTCTGCTCTGTATCTAATCGTTTGGTGCCAAGCACTAAGGAAAGTTGGAATCCCGCAGACCTGCTGCTGCAGGTGCTAACGGCCTCCGGGCACCGCAGCCCCACTCGGAGCACCCCAGGGACCCCAGAGGGGAGCACAGGACTTCAAGTCAAAGCACTGAGCACAAAGGGTAGCAGCACATTTTTAAGCATCAAGGACTCGGTGTGTAGAGCCATGGTGAAATGTTCGCCTAGCTTTCATGGTGCCTGGGTTCCACTGCCGGTCTCCGTCTCCGTCTCCGTCTCCGTCTCCGTCTCCGTCTCTGTCTCTGTCTCCATCTGCATCTCCATCTCTGTCTCTGTCTCCATCTTTCTGTCTGTCTGTCTGTCTGTCTCTCTCTCTCTCTCTCCAGGAAGAAGCTCTGTGGCCATCTACCCTGGATAACCAGCGCTGCGCATGCGCTAACTTCAGTGGTCCTTCCTTAAGGTCACGCGCTCTGAGGACCCCAGAGCCCATCTTCCTACAGCCCTGGTGGCTGTGGCCACAGCCTTGTGATGTCACAGGCTCTTCTTCTCAGGCTCTGAGTGGCTGAGCACACACCGTGCTGCTGAGAGCCGGGGAGATCTGGCCCGTGACCTCGCCCACTGCCCTCATGCACTCATGGACAGAAGGCCCCACAGGTGGTGCCCAGGCCCCATGGACGCATCGTGGGTGCATCATGGATGCACACCGCCACCCAGGATGGAGGACACTATGGTCTCCAGTCTTGTCAGTGAGGAGACCTGGCTCGAGCAGTGTTGACAGATCTGCTGAGGTGGTGTCTCTCTCAGGCATGGTGCCTGACCCTTTCTGACTCGCAGGTCCACACTGTCACTAACAGTCACCAGCCACGCTGGGGCTCCCAGGGCTTCCAGCACCCCAGCCAGCCTTGGGGACTTCCTCAGCTCTCCTGATTCCCGCCACCCCTCCAGGCTTGCCGGTAGCCATCTGTGTGGCCTGAGCCCTGCCTTGTCTCCCTGGTCACCGTTCATGCCCTCCTGGGAGGCCACAGCAGGCCCTGGCCCCTAAGGTGACCTCTATTCACTCCCATGCCCCTTGCCCTTGTTGCTGTCCAGTCCACTCAAAACCACAGAGTTTGCTTCCTTATCGTGTGTGTTGCTAAGTGGTGGCCTGGGTGCAGGGCTGGGTCTCAGAAGGTCACCCTTGCATGAGAGACAGGCACAGTCCACACTAGACACCCTGGGCAACCGTGGGAGGCAGGGATTGATGGACCCACAGAGCGAGGACCGTGTGGAGACTGTGCTGGGGAGTCCCTGGGTCGGTGAGCAGGGCTCCGACCTCACTGTGCATGTGTCCCAGGAGGATTTTGGGTGAGACTGATGTTTATTCATTTTTTTTATTTTTAAAGAGAAGACAAAAAATGCTAAAAAGAAAAGCAAAAGAAACATTAGAAACAATACAATTTCACTAAACAAAATGATAGGAATTCAATAACGGTTACTATATTGCATTTTGTTGTCTTCAGGTTGTTCAGGTTACCAGATATAAGCCTATCTTGGTCAAAAAGATTTTAAAAACTGAAAAGGAGAGAAAAAAATTTAAGCATTAGCTGCTCCTTTTAAAGATTGACAGAAATCAGTAGCACCAGTACCTCAGCTCTCCTGTGCGCTCACACACACACACACACACACACACACACACACACGCTGTCTCACCTTTTCCCCTCCTTTCCTTCCTGTCTCCTTTCCTCGCCCCACTTGTTCCTCCCCTTGAGCAGTTTCTTTCTCTTTCCCAGTATCCACTGTACCTTTCAGATCCTATTTACTCTTTCAGGTTCTTAAACTAGGGAGACAGAGTGGATGCAACTGGAGACCACACTCATGAATGAAATCAATCAGAGCTGTACGAGACTGACATTTAAGTCAGTGCACAGACTGTCAGCCCCCTGGGCCACTGGGCTGGCCTTTCCAATCAGCTGAAGGCTTTAGAGGGGATGAAGACTGGCTCTTCCCAAGCAGAGGGACCCTGCTGTCAGGGGCCTTGGGCTGCTCCTGCTGCGGGGGCTCTACTGGGGTCACTGGGCCAGTGCAAGAGGGATGGCCGCTGGCCGAATCCTGAGAGTTTTCAGAAGGAAGGTTTGAGGCTCAGGTTAGGATTCGAGTTAGGGTTAAGGCTAGGCTTAGGGTTAGGGCTGGGCTTAGGGTTAGGGGTTCATGTTAGGGTTAAGTTTAAGGGTAAGTTTACCTTAGGGGTAGGGATTTGGGGTGCAGCTAGCTTTTGAACTAGGTTCAAGGCTAGGGTTAGGGTTAGGTTTAGGGTTAAGGCTAGGATTAGGGTTATTGCTAGGGTTAGGTGTTTGGGTTAGCATTAGAGTTAAATTTAAGGGCAGGTTTAGGGCTGTGGTTTTGGGTAGGGATTTGAGTTGCAGTTAGTTTTATGACTAAGGTTAGGGTTAGGGTTGGGGTTAGTGTTAGGGGTAGGTGTGAGTTTCGGGTTAGGCCTGGGTTAGCGACAGTACTAGTGTGAGGGCTACGGTTAGGGTTAGCGTAAGTGGCCCCGCAAAGCTTGGGCTCTGCTATCACAGGTTGTCACTTTCTAGCCCTCAGGGTGAGAGCCTAGTTTTCCCATTTGCTCTGGTCTCAGGTTGCAGGAGCGCTTGATCACTGAACCGTGGGGCATGTCTGGATCTTTGTCCTCCCTGATGGTGTCCCCGTTCTCCTCCTGCAGATGGAATATCAGATCATTTGGGGGTAGCCTTGTCCCCAGGTCTTTTCCTCAGACGCAGCACAAGGACAGTCAGTCATACGGATGGGGGACCTGGCCGCTGCCTGGGGCCAGCACCCAGCCTTTTGGAGCCCTTGCCACCCATACCCGCAGTAGGGACCATAGCGACACCTCCCTCTGTCGTAAGGAGCACACAGCACTGATCAGACAGGTAGAGCACTTTAGAGTCCAGGGCTCCCGCATTCTCACATCTGATGGTCTTTCCTGTCCTTCTTCCTGCCTCCCTCCTTCCATCTTTCCCTCCCCCTCCCTCCCTTCCTGCCTCCCTCCTTCATTCTTTCCTCCATCACTCCATCCCTCCTTTCCCCCTCTATTCCTCCCTTCCCCGCTGTATACATCAGCCTGCAACCCCTCTGCAGGGAAATAGGCTCTGTGTCGGGGACCATGCATCTCAGCCCTCCCGGGCTGTTACCAGGTCCCACAGGTCGAAGGGGAGTGGCATTCCAGGAAGGCTCAGGGTGCCAGGCAGCTCCATGGCTCAGTCTGGGCCTTGCTGGCTGAGGAGGTGCTGCAGCCTCTGCAATGGGGCATCCTGGGTGCTGCCAGTGACTTTGCCTGGTGCTGTGAGGGCTCCTCGAGCTTCTGTCATTCCCAATGTCATGGAGGAGAGAGCCCAGGGTCCAGATCAGGGCCCCACCGCTGCCTTTAGCTGCCCTCACAGATCTCAGTCACACTTGCTTTCGAGTCTCAGATGTCATCCACACACCTGTATCTTGGAGGCCTGCTCCTGTGGCTTAGGACCCCCACACAGAATGTCACAGGAGCTCAGCATTCTCACAGGGAGCTAGGCAGCCCACACTGACTGCAGTGTCATCCCAGAGCCCCACCGTCACTGCAGAAGGAACGGCCATATCCAAAGCTTCCTGCTGTCTCAGGAATTCCTGCCGCCAGGGCCCTCAGAGCTTCACCCCATAGAGCTGAAACCAGGCCATGCCACCTGCATCGGGGGCTCTGGAAGGCCCTCTGCAGGCCCGGGCTTCCCCAGTCAGCCAACTGCACAGGGCTGGCCCGGATGGAGGGCTGCAGGCTTCGACCTCTTCTTTCCGACTCCTTTGGACTGTGCAGCCACCCTTAAGCCACTATGCCTACTCTGGGGCAGTGCGTGTTTATCCTCCGAAGCAGCAGGCTAACGACTCCCATTTCACCTCCCTCTTTCCTTCAGAGAAATGAGTCCCATAAAAATCACCAGACTGGTGATGGAACAAACTCTTTGGCACCATAAAATTTTGATTTAGAGGTTGAGCAAATGCGAGGGAACATCCCAGCATGCCCTTCTGAATTGTGCGAGGTGCTCTGGCTTTTGGCTATTTGCATAAGATCAGCGGAACAACTCCCCACCCACACACCCTGCACTCTGAGACAGGAAGCTAGGAGTCCAGCCGGAATGGTGCAGGCCTGAGTCTCACATGGACAAGGTGACCTCTGGGCTCCGGTGTAGGGCTTGGGTGGCCAGTGGCACTGAGAAGTGGACGCTGGACATGCACAAAAGAAATCCGGGGTGTGAGTATGGAGTGATCCATTGGCAGCTGTCCTTGGTCACCTGGGCCAAAGACCTGGGGCACCGTGGTGGGTCTCCTAGGGCCTGGAAGCCTCTGCAGGGGTGAGTGGGTGCCTGGAAGGGGCCCTTCCCAGACCCACGTGCCCTGGGACACATTCCAGAAAAAGGTTCTTACCACTTACTGGTCCAAATCCTTGAAGGAAGCACAAACACAGAGGTGGAAGCTCAAAGAGTTCTTTAAAAAAAAAAAAATCCATTTATTTATTTATTTGGTACAGGGCCTCACTATGCAACTCGGACTCGTAGTGATCCTCCTGTCTCAGGTTCCCCAGCGCTGGGATTACCGCAGGAGGATGGCCTGGCATGCAGTACTGGGGATGGAGCCTGGTTCCTTCGGCTTGCAGGCAGGCCCAGAGACCACTGAGCCATTTCCCTGGCCACCTCAAATAAGTCTTTCTTAAAGAGGACTGGGCCATCTGAAAGAGCCCTGGGAATTGCCTGAGACAGGCAATGCCACTGCTCAGACCTGCTGTGGAGGAGGAGCTCTGAGATTTGTGCGCCCAAGCAAAGGGAATGCGTGGGGGTGCTTGGGGGAGGGGGGCTGGAGCCGGCCAGGGGACATGGGACCCCGTGTGCAGGCGCTTACAGGACAAGTCCCGGGGGCACCGTGACCCAGGTGCAGCGGGCACTTTCCTTCTATCTAATCCTGGCCAGCCAGGGAACCAAGAGGACCTCCGTCGCCTTCCCGGGACCTCCCAGGTGGGGGCGCTGTCCTGAATCTGAGCCTGCTCTTCCTGCGCGCTGGCTGGGCGGGCTCCAGCTAGGCTACCTGGGGCCTCCTCTCTCCAGAGCAGACCCCCAAGCCTCAGATGGGCCCTATCCTGCGCCTGCCGTCCCACAGCGGGAGCGAGGACCCTGGCCACACGGCGTCTTACGGAAAGCCTCGTCTTTTTCTGCCCCCTCCCGCCCACCTGGGAAAGCTGATGCATCCCCTGCAGGAGCTGGCTGGTGCCCCCTGGGGTGCGACGGCGTCTGCATTCCAGAGGGGAAGCCACCTCAGCCGCAGCGTGTCCCTGCCTGGCACCTTTCAGCACAAACCTGCATCCCCTGCAGCCGCACTGACCCAGCGACCCAGCGCAGAGGCACGCAGGGCTGGGCCAAGCACACAAGTGCTTGTGCTGCTTGTTACGACTTCCATTTCCTCATTACATTTACGATTACGAGATCCAGAGGCTGCTGTCGCGCCATTGATTCACTGGTTAAATTAGCTGCTATTTCTTTCCCCTGCATTACAGGCTCAGGGTAATTTGTTTATGAATCAAATGTTCTGGAGGCACTGGAGGAAGGCTTAATATGCACTCATTACAGCTGGGCTGTAATCACCCTAAATCATGGGAATTGCCAGTCTCGGGTAAGCCAGGCTCTCCTTGGCACCGGCTCCCATCCTTCACCTGACCAGACCAGTGATGGATTTTAATCAAGCTTCATGGAACCAGGGGGGATATGCAAAGGGGAATACATTTTTATACTAAAATCTGGGCAAACTTTCCCAGCAGATGTGCAGTTGCCGGCCCGCTGGTCCTCCCCATGACCTGCCCAGCACACCTCCCAGGCCCTCCTTCTGCCTGGGCGCCTCCTTTCTCAGCCCATCTCCGGCTTTCCCACAGCCATCCAGGCTTGAGCCTCCTGGCCCTGAGCCCCTTCCTGTGGACAGAGCCGGGCTAAGAGGGCTCACACCTCCCGGGGGGTGTGACTGGAGGAGCTGATCCTGTCACCCTCTGACCCAGCACCTTCCAAGTCAAGACAGTGTCCGGGTTGATGAGCAGCTCTAGCCTCTGCTCCCCATGCAGCACAGTGGCTCTAGGCCTGGGTCAGCGCCACCGCAGTGGGACTCAGCCAGAGACTGGGGCAGGGACAGCTGGTGGCAGAGGGTTCCCCAGGTACACAGGTGTGGCCTTTCCCAGAAAGGTGTACCGTGTTCCCCACGGATCTGGGGCTGGGCCGGATTCTCTAAGAGTGGCACAGGCCGAGGTTCAGATGTAGCCCCCTGGGTCCAGAAGGTCAGGCCGAGGCCAAGCCGGGGCTTCCATTAGAGCGCCCGAAGCATGCGTGCCGGGTTGGGTGCCTTCCCTTTTCCACAGGATGGGAGAAAAAGGGATCAGGAGCCGCTGCTGGGCAAAAGTAAGTCAGATCCCCAGAGCCAGGAGCTCGGGAAATTTCCACTCTGCACAGCAGGCACTCACTGTTTGAAATTTTATTTGCAGATTTCATTAGAAACTAGTTTACTACACACTTTGTGCCATGCCAAGGAAGTCTGAGCGAATGGGACTCTGTCTGCCTCGGTGGGATTCACGGCATGTGGCCTTTTATGGCACCACATTTAAAATCAAGCCTTCCCCATTATGGAGCAGCAGAAACACGCTTTCCCCTGAATTCTGTTGACAGTTTTCTATTAATGAAATGCCTAAGCTAACCACATTATAGCATTATTGACTGAGTCTTCTCGGGACAGGCAGGACACAGACCCATTACCCTACGACTGCATCCATCATTGGAAACCCACATGGAAGCTCCTACGTGGATCTTCATGCCTCTGTGGGCACAAAGCAGGCTTAGCCGCAGGAACAGCGTGAGGCACAGGTGCTGGAGGCGCCAGGACCTATGTGGAAAGTGACGTGGGACTTAGCGATGGAGCTTTACATCCGGTGGGGGGATGCACACCTGTAATCCCAGCAATCCCGGAGGCTGAGGTGGGAGGAGCTCCAATTGGAACCTCCAAGTCAGCGGCTTAATGGGAGTTCTATCTCCGATTTTAAAAATATAGCAAGGGGTGGGGATGCAGCCCAGTACTAAGGCCCTGGGTTTAATTTCCAGTACTGTGATAAAGTGAAGCAGGTAAAACAAAAAAGAAGTGCTGCCCTGCTCTCTCCATCCGGAACCTTCCCTTCCCTCCGGAGCTCTGCACCCTTGGAGCTAAGGTCCCAGCCAAGTGTGACTCACGTCCCATCTTGGGCCCGCCTGAGTCACTCCCGGAGCATACAGGAGTGTGACAGGGTGATAGATCTGTGAACAACTGAAAGCGCCCCTGGCAGGAGCCGATTTTTCCTAATTACTACCCTCCCCAGCCCCATTTTAAAATGTAATGAAGGTGATTATAGAAAGCTCTTTAAGGTGCACTGAAATGAATGGATTTATTTAAACTCCTAATGAACTTTAAACCTGCCAAACTGGCAAGTCCAGGGCGAAGCCTCTAATTATGGTGGAGCTGGGGGTGGGTTTCCGGGCTTGTCCTCGGCCACTTAGCTAGGGGGATGGCTCATTCATTATCTGGGTCTCCGGGAAGCGGTGGCCAATTAGTCCATCTGCTCCTCCTCGCTGCTCTTCCCAAGGCAGTGCAATTACGCCCAGACACCAGCCCGAGCTGGCACGGAGGCCTGGCCCACGGACAGGCGCTCTCGGCGAAGAACGCCAGACAGGCGCCTCCGCACTGCAGCTTCGGGCACAGTGACCGGGAGAGGACAGCGCTGGACAGCGGACACCCCAGGGGCGGCTGCGAGCCGGAGCTGCAGCCCTGGGGCCCCCAGCGTATGCGCAATTTGAACAGCGGCCGGTGCAGCGTTGTCTGCCTCCTGGAGCGAGTCCTGTGTCACAGAGGAGACGGGACAATATTCCCTGCAGCACACTGGAGCCGGCGACACTGTGTTTGACCTTTCCGAGCCTCTTTCTCTCCCTCCAGCTTTCTTCCTCAGAGGATCTGGGTGGAGGATGCTTTCCAAGTTCCTCACTCACGAGTTCCCCTCCACCATCTGGTCCTCAGGGCTCACCTCTCTTGCAAGAGGGCTGTGCCCAGCCTTGCTGCATGCTTCAGGCTCAGTGAGAGCTCACAGAATGGCACTCACTCCATTACCTGCAAAATGCACAGCACAGAGGCTCGGCAAAGCTGTGTGGCTCTGGGCCCTGGGCAATATCTGAAGTTTGGTGTGTCCGGAAGTAAAGACGGAAGTGGGCATAATTTCATCAGCTGCCCAAAGATTTCACAGCTGGACCCAGCCTTCGGCCCCCAGTGTGGTCTGGGCTCCCTGGCACCTTGCAGGCACCCTGTGGGCTGACTGGCGGGTCATCAAGATTGATGATAAGCACTAAGCCCTGGCTCCTGCTCAGCCCAGCAATGCACCTGGCAGTGCTCGGGTGTGACTGATTAATTAGGGAAAGACGCGATGGCTATAATTGGCGGCTGAGCATTTTCTGAGTTTTAACATTCATGCTATGCAAATGCATCAGTTCCTAACAATATCTAACAAGATCATTTGAAAGTGAGAGTCTCCCGAGGAATTCAATCACAGTTTGGGGAAAGTGGGGGCCCTTCCCTTCTGCACCCACTCATATAAATCAACAGAAAGTTTGTTAGCAATTGTGCTAATGTTCTCCGGCAAGGGAGATGGGCCAATAAATATGCATTAAAAGCAATTCTCTGTACCTGTTGCGTCTAATCCCAGCAGCAAGGATCCATTACTCTGCGGAAGTTTGATGAATGCTTTCTCCTGCTCATAAGACTTGGAAATGAACGCGTGTGCCCTGCGCGGGGCAGAGCCACCTGCAAGGCTGAGCTCCCCTAGTTTCCACGCGGAGAGCTCCAAATTGAAATCTGTTCCTCCAGGGACTGTGAGACCAAAAAGAAAACCGTTGGTCCCCGGAGGGACCATTCCTTGCCATAATGAAAATTTTAAATGGGAGGTTTAAATTCTTTGAAAAGCCTTTCAGAAATGTGTGTGCAAATGATGGTTTTCTGAATTACTGGCAGAGAAGCAATTAAATTAGAAGAACATCTCTTTATTCAAATTTCCCAGCCTGGAGACCCTTCTCTCCATCCCAGGAGGAGCCTGGGAAGCCCTGCATGGGATCCTGCACGTCATCCAGCGGCTTCTAGGCAACTTGGACGGGGGAGACCCATGGAGAGAGGGGAGGCTGCTGCGGCAGGACCTGAGATTAAAAGTGTCCTGGGGAAAGGACCCTCGCAATGTTTCCTCCCCGTGCGTCTGCTCCTGTGGCACAGGCATGGTGAGGCCAGGGCAGCTGTCCAAATGATCCCCAGAGACCCCCACATTCTAGCAGCTGCTCACCAGGTGAGCAGCAGGGCTCCCTGGAGTCCCCTGTGCGCTATCTTCTGGCGCTTTCAGCCTCAGCATGACAGGCACATCCAGCTCCCCAGGTTGCTGGGTTCTGGTGGATCTGCTAGGTCGGGGTGCAGTGCTAAGGAGCTGACCCGACCCCAAGGTCTGTCCTGGCTTGGCCTCTGCTGCTCATTAAGCCCCCAGCCCAGTGTGTGTGGCTGCCTTTCTGAGAACCCCTAGCCTAGCCTCTAACGGGATGGCAGGGACCCACCCCACAAGTTCATACAGCCTCACATAGTGCTTCGTCTGGGGGGAACCCACAGCTGAAGTCACCCTAGTAGCTGCAGGAGGGGGGGTGGCATTCCCATAAGACATGGCCCCAGAACAGCGACAGGTGGGTTTCCATAGAAAGGAGCTGTGGATGTCAGAGTGATCCATCCACAACTCTCTGATTAGAAAACCACCAACGGAGTCCTCCTGATAGGCACAGTGAGCAAAGATCTAGCTGGTCCAGGCTCGTGTCAGGAAGCCAAGGGTCAGGGACCACCAGCGTGCACCTACACAGTACTGGAGAAGCACATCCTTTCCTGCCCCTGGCCTTGCAGTGGCTCGCTGGTGACCACTGAGCCCCAGGGTGGTCTGGGGGCTGGATCAGTGCTCTCACCTTGCTCTACTTGGCCCCAGAAGTGAGCTATGACGGTTCCAGAGTTGCTACAACCAGACTGCAGAGTGGGGCAGAGCGACCTTCTCTGTCCTCGAGCTGCACACAGCTCCTGCCAGCCCCAGCGCTGCTGTGGAGGGTGAATAACGCCCCCCGAATAATGCCAGTTGGGCCTGATCATAGCCACTGGCCTTGCATGCTGAGGACCTTGACAGCAGAATCAAGTTGTGGCTCTCTGGAAGGGGAAGTGTGCAAGGCCACCTGGGCGGACACAGACACCACTGTGAGTGTCCCAAGGAGAGGTGGGGGGCAGGGGATGCTTAACACAGGCAGAAGAGGACCACCCCAGGTCTTCCCATGCCTGGCCCCATCACTGTCCCATATCTGGAGCTCCTGGCCTTCCCCATTTAAGTAGCTTCTCCAAGCCCCTAGGACCTGTGTCCAGACCCCCAGGACACCCCCATGCCCTCCCATCTACATCTCCTGCTGCTGCCCAGCGCTGCCCAAAGCGGGCAGCCAGGAGACTTCTGTCTGTGGGCACTCTAAATCCCAACAAGCATGCAAGCCACCCCCAGTGCCTCCCGCACTTCTCTGTTCTGCAGATGGACGCCACCCCCTTCTCATTAAACCCCCACCCAACAGACCTCTATTCACTGGAATCAGAAGTGAAGCCTCAGAAGCCTCCCAGGTCAGCATTCTTGCTGCCTTGGTGGGTGCTGGTGGGGCTGGAGTCCCTGGAGAGAGCCCCAAGTAGAGTTCAGCTCCTCAAAACCTTGAAGACAAAGCAGGGGAGCTGTTGGGGGCTCCAGACGTGAAAGGCTCCAAGGGGCTGCAAATGGTCAGGAGGAGGACAAGAGCCCCAGCTCTAGGCTTTCCCTGCAGCAGCAGCCCAAAGAGACCCCACCCGGAAGTGTTCCCCAGTGCTGCGGAAAAGAGGAGCGGAGAACAGGATGCAGTGTGGGCAGGAAGTGACTGGCCACTGAGGTCACTCGGTGGACATCTAATTGCCAGTTGGGTGAGTCACTCTGGCCCAGAGGGCGATTTCAGGGTAGTGGGAATGTTCTGCTTCTAAATGAGAGCCTTGAACTTGGTGGTGTCCACACCCTTTCCGGTTCTAAAATAAGATGCCCTTTCAGGCCGCTACAGCACCGCCCGCCCCCTTAGACAGCACTGCTCTGCTGATGGAAACTGGCAGGGGCAGCTGCACCCGAGCTGGCCTCCATGGCTCCCGCGCAGTGTGGTCTCATGCGACAAGGGCCGCAGGGTGTTCTGGCAGGGCTTCTATACAGATGGCCTGCATCTCCCAGCAAGAGGACGGGACTGTAGAGGCCCTCCTGCCTCTGCAAGCCCGAGTCTGCGCTCCACCCAGAGAAAGGCCCACAGTGACCCTGCTTGCAGGGCTGCGTCCTCACCAGCTACGGAGTTCTGGAGACCCCTGGGTGATGTTTCAGGGCTGCAGACCAAAAAGAAATGCAGGATCAGGAGTTTTTCAGGTCCCCAGTCTACTGAGGATGGAAAACTGCTGTTCACTCCCCACAAGATGCCCAGGTGAGAGCCCTAAGAGGGGCCCAGTTTGCAAGAAGGGTCCTTGCACTGGTAACTTAGACTCTTCAGACAAAGCCATCAGCATTCCCAGGGGCCTGCATGCAGCCATTGTCCTTAGGAGAGACACAGAGGCAGAGCAACAACCCAGAGAGAAGGCGCCAAGGGGCAGTGGAGGTGGCTGCAGCCCATCAGACCTGGAGCAGTAAACTCTGCTCTTGCAGCAGCTCCGTTTGGGACTTCCAGCCTTGGGAGCGGGAAGAATGAATCTGTGTTTCTAGGTCACCAGGTTTGTGGTCTTTTGTGACAGCGTCTATGGGAACCCCATCTGGAGACTAAGAAATAAGCCATCTAGCCCTTCCTTCAGCGCTGGGCAGTGCTCATGCTTGAAAGTGGCGGGCGGGGCTCCTGGGTGCTGGGGGCGCTTGCTGCGCGCCAGAGCTGCGCACTGTCAGCCCGCGATGCAGTCCCCATCTTCCCTTCACCTACATCCACTAATCCTCTGCAGGGACAACGACCGCTTGCTGGTAAACACGCAGGCTGTGAGGACAGAACAAAACATATGTCACCAGGCAGGGGGCCCTCAGAGGTGACTTCAGCGGAAGGAGGGGAACCGGGGACTTCGGGGCGTGCAGAAGGGTGAGCTGTGGGACAGAACCCCGGCTGAGGGGCTGGAGAACCCGGAGCGGCGGAGAATGCACCGGGCGAGCATTCCACGCAGCCCGCCCCTGTGCTCCCCCCAGCCCCGGGCCTGCTGACCGGGCCTGTTCTGAGCCGCGCGGCTGGCTTCTCACTGCAGTGACCTCTCGGCAGGGAGGGCGGGCAGCTGACCGGATGCTGAGCTCTGCTCATGCGCGAGCCCAGTGCACACGGAGCGGCACAAAGCGCTGCCCCGTGGCACCGGCTGCGCGGGCAAGCAGCTGCTCCCCACGACCTCTTCCCGTGGCCAGCTCTGAGTTCGCTCTGCCTGATGGGAGCCCGTGAGGCCCCGGGAGGGGACCGAGAGCCCCCTCACTCTCTCTGGTCTCAGGCCAGCAAGCAGACCGCTGTTCGGCCCCCCAGAGAGAGAGATGTGGTGAGACCCAAGGCCCGCAGTGGCCGAGGACAGCAAGGCTCCACCGGGGACGTTTCACAGGGATTTCCGTTTGAAAGCAATCCCCAAAAATCATTTAGAGTTCTCTCAATTTAGGTTGAAGGGCAAGGAGCTTAACGGACACGGCCTGAGTGTATGTCTCAGCGCGTTTTCCACACCCACCCACAGGTTAAGGCCAGTGTGTGAGGCACAGTGCCTCGGAACAGTAACATCTAGTGCCAGTCTAATTTACTAACTTCGGGCACAGAGAAGCCGCCCCTCTCTGATGTCTGACTCATGTGCGCCGGGTCTCACTCAAAGCGACGTCTGGCCGGGCACAGCGGCACACTCAGTTGGGTGCTGTAAGTCCCCAAGTCTAATGAGATCTGTTTCAGGAGAACATTGTGAGTGTGGACTGGTTCGGGTCTGACCAGTGAGTCCCATGCAGTCTGCCTGTGAAAGTCCACTGCTCAGATGTGCGTGAGCGTGGGACACGCCGCAATCCCAGCTCTCAGGAGGCAGAGAGGAGGGTGACAGGTGTCAGCCCGGCCTGCGCAACATCACGAGCGCCTGAGTTAAAAAGTGTGAACAAAGACAAGCGGAATCTGACTTCCGTCTTGCTTTCTTATGCCTGTCTCCAAATGCCACATGGCAGATGTACACACGCGCGTGCGCGCACACGGGTGCACACACAACACACCGAACATGCCAGCACGCACGCAGCACGTGCTCTTCACGCGTACGCACCACGCAGGCTGGACGCACGCGCCCGTCCTCCTGCCTTTGCCATGCTTCCGGCCGGCTTCCGGCCCAGGATGACTGGGATTATGCCCTCCCTTGGCAAATCGAATTCGCCCTCGGAGTCGGCAACTTAGAAGAAAGACGGCAAACCTTTCGCTTTGGCTTGGTTCCCCTCCCACTCTCATTATGCATATTAAAATTTTATTGTCGACATTCTTGTTTAGGGGGAAAAGCATTGGTTTGACTTTTTTTGTAAACTATCAGATGTTTTATAGGCCTTTTAATGGTGTATTTGGTGTGAAATTAATTATCAAAGATTCGCAGAGAGTTTTAAATTAGATTTTCTTTGCTCTTCAAGGCAAACAACTGGCTCTGTTTTTGTCACTAATAGAAGGTTCTCATTGCTGCCTTTTCCCCCTCTCCAATGAAATGATAAAACAAATCTTCGACTTATTTTAATGTGCTAATTGGGGGTTATTACAGCTCATTTTATTTACATTGATATAAAAAAGCACCAATTCATTTTCTTTCATAAACAACATAGAAAGGATTTTAATTGCTCCTGTGCAAACACGTGCTTGTAAAGAAAAATGATGTATAGAACTAAAGGCTGATTTTTTTTTTTTTTTTTCTGGGCAACAGGCTAAGTGGAACCAACGAAGTGCTAAGCTGGCTTGGCCTTGAGGCTGCTGCGGATGAGTGCTATTTTCTAAAGGAGTAAGCAGTTGAAGGAAATAAAGTGACCTAGAAGCTAATGCAAGGGTGCTTCTAAATATTGGCATGGACACTCGGGGCTTGCTAGCGGCGGGCCTCAGGGCGCGCACAAACACGGAGCCACGTAGACTTCGGGGAAGGCGTGGTGCAGCGCCTTGGGCCCAAGAGGTGCAGATCCTGCATTCGGCGTGGCCGCAGGGGCAAGGGGGGCCGGTAGTCTTCGCTAGCATTCCCGATCCTTTTATAAATGTGTTCTTGTTGATCTGCCTTCCGGTCTTCCAATGCTCAAAACATTCTCTCAGGGTTTTAAACATGCCATCACTAATTACTGCGTGGGACTACAGGTACGGAGATGTATCATTAGGAAACAATTATCACATAATGCTTCCGCTCCCGAGCTCGAACCAACAAACGCTTGCTGAGACAACTGTGTGCCCCATGGCTCCCGGAATTAGCGCTTCTGATGTTGGTCCTGTGGCTCTCGCCCTCTGCCCACCACTGTAGTTGACTTTGCCTCTTAAGAGGTTGAGAGGGGTGACCTGCTTTGCAGTGTGTGTGTGTGTGTTTGTATGTGTGTGTGTGTGTGTAAATGAAGCAAAAATAGCAGCAGCAAGCAGGCAGGTCTCTGCACACCTCTCCCTGCCTTCTCACACTCCTTCCTTTTCTTCCTCCCTTCCTCTTCTTCCTACCCCTCCTCTTCTGCCCTCCTCCCCTCTTCTTCTTTTCCCTCCTCCTCTTCCCCCTCTCCTCCTCATCCTCCTCCTTCCTCTTCCTCTCCCTCCCCCTTGTCCTCCCCCTCTATCTTCCTCCTC
>PVKA01041759.1:0-10376 GCA_004027165.1 Ctenomys sociabilis
TTTCTGTCTTTGTTTCCACTATTTGTTTCTGCTTTTGTTTTTACTCTTCAAAATAAATAAAATAAAATACAATAAAAACTCTGAAATTAATCTTAGGCAATTTTGATTTTTTTTACTCAAGATCCCCAGCATTAGTTTGTGCCCTGCTCTTCTATCACTCCATTCCAATTTCTTAGCACATCTGATCTCTCAACCTACAATAGAACAAGAACCAAACCCCAGGTACTTCTCTATTCCAAACTGAAAGAAGTCATGGTCACCACTTCCTGGATACCACCCATAGCTTTATGATTGGTTTCTCTGCTTTCTCCTGTACCTTGTGGCTTATGTATCATGGTGGCCAAACAATCTAGAAAAATTCAGCTCTAATATTTCACTCATGGGCTTAGCATCCCCTTGTAACCTCAAGTCCAAGTCCAAGTCTTGTCACTTTCCACAAAGTCCTGCCCACCTGTGACCTTCACCCATCAGAGCTCATCTAGCTTCTTCCTTGCACCAACCACAATAATCTCTGGGATACTGCACAGCCTGTCAACTCTCCCACACAAACTCAGTGTCCTTCCCACCTGCCTCCAGTATCTACCACATTTCACGTCCAGTGGGGCTCTGTGATGTCCATGTGATTGTGTACACTTACATATCAACCACAGTTCACCTCATTGACTGTCAGCTCGATAAGAACTTAATAATTTAGCTATGCCAAGGACCAATGAGAAAATATTAAATTGTAAACTGTAGTTAGGAGTAGAAATTGGTACATATTTCTTGGAAAGTGTCATAATTACTTTTATATTGCTAGGATAAAATATCTAACACAAATTAAAGGACCAAAGGTTTATTTTAGTTCACAGGTTGTAGAGGATTCAGTCCATAGTTCACTGGCTCCAAGGCACAGTGGCATGGAACAGAGGCACCACAGGGCCAATCTATGGCAGGGCAGACAGAAAGCAGTTATGGACTGTCTTTTCACTTTTATCCCATTCAGGCTACAAGCCGTTTGGTTGGTGGAACCCACAACTAAGGCAGACCTTCCCTTTATCTATACCTAAAGACATTTAAATCAATGAATGGACTAATTTATTTGTCACATGCCTTTAATCTATATTCACACATCATAGATCCAAACATTTGGATGAAGCCCCACCCTCATGAGTGCATGAGGGCTTGGGGGAACATCTAGAAATAAACCTTAACAGAAAGAATATATAAGTAGAAAAGGTGTGCATATAAAAGTGATTAGTGCAACATTGTTTGAAAGCATTAAATTCTAAACAATCTAAACTTTCATCAGTAGGAAACATATATATATATATATTGCAGATGCATACTACCAGATATAGAATTACCCTGGGGATATATAAGTGTAAAAAAGAAAGTTGCTGAACACAGTGAAGCATGAACTCATTTCTGCATACGTTCATATATGTAAACACAAGTGTAGTCTCATCTTTGCATAATTTCTGGCATAGCTGCTGTTTTCCACTGTGAAAAGACATTGAGATCCCTTTTAATTACTTTTTTATTTTCATTTTCTCTCTTTTTCTATTGTTTAACATAGGAGCAGGGCCTGGTGAGAAAGCTCAGTGGACTAAAGTGCTTGCTTAGACAAGCTTAGGCAAGTGCAAGGACCACGATTCAATCCCAGCACCATATTCCACACCAACCACAACCCCAGGGCAAGCTGAGCCTGTGAAAGTCCAGACATAGTGGCACAAACCTGTAATCCCAGGGCTGGGAAGGCTGAAAGCACGAGGATCACCAGGAGATGCATAGTGAGAACCTGAAACAACCAAATACATGTTTTAAAAAAAGATGCATATTATTTTTATGAGTCAAAATACTTTTAGTAAAATTGAGCTTACTCTGGTATTGATACACATGAATTGAAATTGGAGTTTCTTTATAGAACTATGACTTAGAGAAATAAATTACATTACCTGTTGTTCTTATTTTCCATCCATAAAACGAAGTTAACTATAACCATGATCATAAAGCATTGTTGTGAATAGTAAGTAAAAACATATAGAGAAAGAATGTTTGCAGGGCATATACTACACAGTCAATCATGAAAACTAATATATGATTTTATTATTGGAAATTGGAACCAAATAAGTTTGAAATAATGCATGCCTGGTACCTATTAGTACACCCTGAATAGAGTAGCTTCTCCAATGGGAAAACAAAATCTCCTTGATTACTGATAATATATATTACTAAAATTAATAGCAATAATAGTGGAGGGAAAGATTCAGTTTTGTGTTACCCAAAGTTACATGGCTCAGAAGATCAGAATGAAAACCAGGGTGAGGTGTTGATTTAGGATGGTCAGTTTGGTAGCTACAGACTGAGCACCCCAGGCCTTACTGACATAGTACAATATACCTCCCCACAAGGGACAAGAGAAATATACAACCCTATAAAACAAGACAATCATCAGTCTATTATTGACTACAAAATAAATATAATCAAGAACAAATGGCCCAGGCACTTGAGGAAAAGAGAGGCCAAGTACGTGAAAGCAGGAGTAAAATTTGATATTGTCTTTAAATATATGCTTAGCAAGTATGATCAGGAAGATTTGCATAGAAGGCACAGGTGTCACCTGAGCTACCTCTATCAGGATACTTAGAGGCCTGGGAGCAAAGTTTCCAAGCTTCAACCCTTGCCAGGTCCTATCCATTTGTCCATTTGTTTATGTTTTGTTTTGTCCAGTTCCCTGTGATATCAGAATACGTATACAAATAAACTTGAAACAAATTAATCCAATCAAATACATATCACTGCATGGAACTTCTGTGTGGCTTACTACTGTCACCACCTCCAAATGTCTTTCACCCTGCTGAGCATTTTAAGGGCTTCTGTCCTTTTTTACATGGTCCCAAACCCTACGTGGAACCTCACCAGGGCCAAGCATGTCCTCCATACAGGATAAAGGTATATAGTCAAGTAAACTAATGCAGGCAAAGACTTGTTTTGGAAATCAGAAGAAGCATGTAAATATAAGTTGAAGTTATATTGTTTGCTAATGCAAAAAAATAATGAATGTAGGAAAAATTTGTTGCCTAGTTTCATGTAGTATATAGTTTTTGTGTGCCTTAGTGAGTTAATACAGTTTTTACTTTCATGGATAAAGAGTGAGTGAGGCTGTCTAGGAGTGATGGATAGAACCCAGAGATGCACCTGTGGTAGATTCACTCTTTCCAAGTACTTTATAATGTAGAACTAAAGTAATGCTCCTAGGCTGAATATTTTCATGTAAGAAGAAAATGGGATTTGGCTTACTGTCAACATTTATCATCCCCTTGCTTTATCCATTCTTCCTGCCAGACAGTGAACTGAGGCGGCGATGTCTTCCCCAAGGCTAAGGAGGACAGTCCAACTCCACGGGATTGGTGCAAGGCCTCACTGTCCACACATCAGGCCCCGCAGGGCACTGTGCCTCCATGCTAAATGCTGTGGAAATTTATCAGCGATTTCTCTGATTAGAGCCGGAGCCTTGGAGCTTAGTTCTGGATCTACCCACCCAGCACGGCATTGGCACTAGCTAAATACATGATGGAGTTGTTCTCAACACTCCTGCCATGCCAGGGTTAAGACAGGCTCACCCATCAACCAAAGCTGCCAGTCCCGAATAAGTGAACTGTTTGCTGTTATCATAAACATTAGTCATACTACTGTGTAGCTGCCCAGGCTGATGGCAATGCTCCAAACTGTCACTGACATCAAATTATGGCAGTGTGTTTTGACGAGAAAGTTATGCAAGGACAAGTTGATGAATATGAATCCCATTCCTGCCTGTTTCTGCCTTTCTTCTATCAATGCATGAGATATACATCCATATATATTCCCACTAGGTTTTCTTCAGTTAACTCAACAGAAGTTCTGAATTCTAATAATCTTCCAAGGGATCTGTTTTAGACCATTTGGAATTGATATTGAGATTTGTATCTTCAATATGCAAAACCGTTATCAATTCATTAAATATTCATGACCATAAAAAGCCTCCTGTTGTATATGTGGGATTAGACATTGAAATAGTCAAACCCCAAGGGTTTGTCATGTTAACATTTCCATTCAAGAGGAAACATGATATTAAACTTTAAATAAATTAGAGATTTGCCATGCTTCTTGTCTGGATGAGATAGCATTATCTTACATCAGAAGGGCCTTACTCTGAGAAGATATTTGCAAGGCAGAAAAGATTTAAAATACTCTACTGTATTGAAACTTAAGAAAGAATAAATTTTCGGGTGAGGGATGGAATAGGCTGATATATTTGACCACATAAAACTCCAAAATAAACATATAGACACAGCAGAATATAAAACACAAAACAAAAACTACAAAAAAGAAAATCACACACTATAGTGAATAAAGGAAAAGAATTCAGGGCTATAGTTGGATAGGAGAACTAACTTGTAATGCACAGTAGGATAGCTATGAAAAGAATTAAATTAATATTTAAAAATAGTCAATGAGAACATTTTAAATGTTCCCCAAACAAAACTGTAACCTATGTCTGAGACCGTGAACTTGTCAATTGTTCTAATGTGATGATAATGCATTATATACATGTATTGAAATGTCACATTGTGCCCAAAAAATATGCACAATTATTATGTATCCATTTAAAAATCATAGACTTTTTTTTAACAAGAAGTGACAAAGTATTTTAAAGTTCAATTCATATCATAAAAGAAAGTACCGGGCTGGGAGATGGCTCAGCAGCATAAGTGCCTGCCTCACAAGTGTAAGGTCTTAAATTTGATCCCCAGTACCAAAAAAAAAGAGTGAAAGTGCTATTTTCTAATGAATAATGAGCTCTAAAGAATTCAGAGGAAAGATCCCAGTGAAAAAATGTATTAGGTATCAGAATAAAAAAAATTTCTGGAAGAAAAAAAAAATGGGCAAAAATATTTAGTGTCTTTTATAATTATACTTGTAAAAGTGAAGCTACAATTAGAAACGCAAATAAACAGTTTGTAAGCTCAAACTACAGTAAAATACAATAATGTCATACCCATTAGAATGACAATACGGAATGCTACCATTCATGAAGGAAACCAGACAGTTTTATTTCTAATGGAATTGCATAATGCTAAAATCTCTAGGAAGGATATCTTCCAAAATGAGAGGCAAATGCACACTTTGACTCAGCAATTCCACACCCAGGAATTTATGCTCCATGCCTGCATTCAGTGTTCCCAAAATTGTCATGGCTGTGTTGTTTGTATTCTCAAAGGAATTGCCCATACACAGGAAACGGCAAATGGCAAAGTCCTTCCACACAGGGTCACGCAGAGAATCACAGAGTTGGCATTCTCTATGTAGTTACCCTGAAGGTCTGCAGAAGCTCTGACGTACCCACAGGGTTATGGTGGACTGTTTTGTATGTAACACAAGATAAAGTAAGAAAACACATTCACTAGTACTTATATGTGTCCAAAGAAAAGAAAAACACATCTATAAAACTATTAGGCTAAGTTTCTCACTAAGGCAGGAAGTATAATGGGATGGGCATGCATAGGAATGGGAGTAAGAGCTCTTAAAATGTACCTTGCCATATACTTTTCTTTGGGCCACACACTAGTATTACCAATTCAAAAGGAAAGTTAATTTGAAAAACAACAGCATCATGTGCATTTTAATGCAAAAGCAGAAAGCACCTGCTCACATGTGTTGATGTCATGTTGTTTTCTAAAAATGCAAGCTTTTAAAATTTATTTTTAATAGTGCCTAATTACTTTACATGACATTGGAAATCTTGGGCTTGAGTATGTATGTATTTCATTGTACCAATTCCCCCATTTCTCTCCTTCAGCCTCTCATCTCTGTGATTCCCTTCAGGTCTTAGTAGTCTCCCTTCTCTTGTAATCCTTTTATTGATTCCATGTATTAGGGAAAATGCATGATATTTATTTTTCCAACTCTGGCTTATTTCACTTAATGTGATGTTCATCAATTCTATCTGTTTTATTGCAAATGACAAAATTTCATTCTTCACTGCTGAATGATACTCCGTTGTGTATAGATACCACATTTTCTTTAGAAATCTGCTAATGGACATCTGGGCTGTTTCCATATCTTTCTTATTGTGAGTTGTGCTACAGTGAACATGAGAATGTAACTGTCTCTATGGCCTGCTGACTTCAACTGCTTCTGGTATATACCAAGGAGTGGTACAGCTCGATCAATGGCAGTTCTACTTTCAGTATTTTGATCAGCCTCTGCACTGCTTTCCAAGGTGGCCTTTTTATTTTTTTTTTTTTTTTTTTTTTTGTATTTTAGGGAAAAGTCTACAGAGCGTTCAGAGTCTCACTACTAGATTGGACTCGTAGTAATCTGCCTGTTTACAGCCTCCCAAGAGCTGGATTACAGACGCACGCCACCACACCCAGTCTCAATTGCTTTCTCAGCGCACCCCAGGGACCGGGTCAGCACAGCAGGCCTGGGGATCAAACTCCTGACCCCTGTGCCTGCTTGCAGGTGCTTTATTCCATTGAGGTATTTGGCCGGCCCTCCAGGATGACCATTCTAAAGTTCATTTCCAGCAGCAACGTAGGAGGATCCCTTTGTTCCCCATCCTTGTTAGCACTCAGTGATTTTTATATTCTTAATGGCATTGTAAATGGAGTGAGATGAATCTCAGTGTAGACTTGATGTGTATTTATCTTCTGGATAACTATGTTGGACATTCTTTCATGTATTTATTAGCCATTTCTACTTCATTTTCTGAGAAGTATGTGTTCAGTTCACTGGCCCACTGATTGGGTTGTTTGGCTTTTGATGTTAAGTTTTTAATTCTTTGTATTGAAGGTTTTTTCCTGTTGTGATATTTTCAAAATGAATTTAATTTTCTAATATCACATTGTCCACACACATAATTGACTAGTTTTTGTTAGATTTGTAAATAATGTTGATGACAGCTGTTGTATCATTTTATAACCAGCACCAATTATTATAGTGAATTGAAACACATACATGATGTGTTGATTGCTGTTACAGGCATAATTATTCAAGCCATTGGCTACTAAGACAGCTTCTCAATATTCTATTTAATTCTTTACAGAATTTTTAAATGTCTTCAGTAAACATCCCTTAATTTTATAATTAAAAATAAAACAGTATCAATTGCTTTCAAGATTTTATTTCAAAGGGCTAGCCAAATAGCTCAGTGAATTAAAGCACCTGCAAGCAGGCTCAGGGGCCAGGGGTTCAGTCCCTGGGCCTGCTGTGTCAGCCCTGCCCTGGGGGCGCACTGAGATGGCAATTGACACTGGACACAGTGGTGCACACCTGTAATCTCAGTTCTTGGGAGGCTGTAAACAGGTGGATCACTACGAGTCCAATCTAGTAGTGAGACCCTAAACACCCTGTAGACCCTTACCTAAAATACAAGAAAAAAAAATTTTTATTTCAAAACAAAATTGCTTCAAAGAAAGAAAAGAACACCGGGGCCCACAGGCACGAATGGTGTACGGGTGCGAGGTCCAAGGGAAGAAGCCATTGTGGGGAGGCCAGGTCGGTATGGGTCCCCAGGAACTGCAGAATGAGGTGACACACTCTCCCCACAGCACCCTTACCCAGCCAGTCTGCCAACCCTGCGAAGCACTAAGTTGTTTCTAAAATGAGAGAATTTTCCCAGAAACAAGTAGTACTCTGCCCACCCCCATCCCCCAGTCAAGGCCAAGTTCTGAGTCCTCTATTGTCCTCTTTGCTAATGATATAGTCTGCCCACTTCCTTAACAAGCTGGGTTTGTTCACTGGAAAATGTAACAAATAATTTCAAGGTTATGTCACTCTTGGCAAGCTCAGTGATGCTGGTAGAAAAAGGAAGTTTTGGGAACAAGGCAGAGGCTGAAATCTCATTTGAAACCACTGGCCTCTCAGGCTGCAGTGGGCCTTATGGTCCCAATTCAAGGGACTCTCCTGCTTTTGTGGCTATTTGGAAGGATCTAAATTAGAAGAGATTAATGTGTTTAAATCCAGCCTCTGTGAATAAGAAATTAACTCTGAAATATGCATCTCATTTCAGGTCTGACCTTTAAGTGTTCTCTTGGTAAAGGACATGTTGTCTTTGCTTTTAATCACAGCTAGCTTTTGATTATTTAGGAGATGGCTATTTCTATGACCTTACTTTCTGGATTTGCCTCTTATCTACTTAGGTGACCTTATTGTTTATTAGTCCTTCCTTCATGAAATAAGCAAACAATGAAAAATGAATATAAGCTGCAATAATTTGTAATAGGTCCACTCTTGTGATAACTCTGCTGATCCCTAGATTATTACTACTGTCTTCAAGGAAAATTTTGGATTAAAATTTATAAAACACTGTTCTTTGTACACAAGGACAGTTGAAGACATTTCACAAGACCCAAGCAATGAAGCTGCTCTTGCCTTTGACAGTGACTTACCTGGCAACCCGGAGTGAGTCACACATCTTACTGCCCTTTGGTATTCTAGGCACAGCATGAATGTGGTGAGTTTATAAAAACTTGCATTAAGAGTAGAATGGGGGAGAGAGTGTAAAGTGCCTGTGCCATACACCAGGATCCCCAAAGGCGGCTTAAGCATGAATCCTAGAGCACAGCTCAATCAGAAGCATTTCTTCCAAGGGATTCTGGAGACTTGTCCTTTTTCTCAACTGCCAGTAGATCAACTATGCTTGGAAGTCTCAGCTTGCACCACAGCCTAAAACATTCCATTTTTCTAAGGCTCTGTTGGAGCATATTATTCTGATAAATGAAATCATATTACCATCAACTATAATTATGCCAAAAATATGACTGTATATACTTTAGATTATAACCAGGACTCAAGAATTTTATTTTTTAAATTTTTTTTCTGTTCATAGCATGTTCTATAATTTGACTATTGCTGCTCTAATTATAGTGGCACTTGCCAGTGACATCTGGCCCCAAAGGACAGCCACCTAAATGGGTACTCACACAAGAATATGGACCTTCATTTCCCTAACAGAGGCCACTAAACATATGATTTCGACAAAAGAGATAAATATTTTCATCTACAAATTTAGCTTTAGCTAAAGAATAAGGAGTATTAACTTCTCTTTTTTAGTCTTGGCAAGAAACAGGGGAGGAGAATATGTGTCTAAAACAGAGGGGGAATTGCCCTCTTTCCTTTGGCCTGCACCTCAACATGCAGCACAGCATCCTGACCCCCTTAGTGAGGGGTGGCAGGCTTGGTCATTTTCCCCCAACCAAGAGAGGTGATAAAAAGAAGCCCAAGAAAACTGGACAAGCCTGTTTTCTTTGATTCTTTTGGGTTCTACACTAACAGCCATATATTAATGAAGCAATTTGAGGTCATTAACTAATAAATCCTGATACATACCTCTTGAAAGTAAAGAGAGTTTTAGTAAATATTTTCTAAGAAAGTGGAAGAGAGTTTTAGTAAATATTTTCAAGAAAATTTAGCTCTGTCTATCTGGCTAAACATCTTAAGATATATTACTGTAGAGTCTATTTCAAAGCCCACTGGCTTGGTAACTGAATAACAGCTTTCACTGACAGTCCATGAGTTTATAGAAATTTTTGATAACTTCTTGGGGAGGCGTTTGAAGGAAACAAGATCAAATGTGGGGATAATGCATGTTCTATATTTGTATAGCCTTATTTTAGTAGAAAATACTAAAGTTTGAAACACTATAAAACTTTGGAAAAATCTAAGGCAAATATGCTAATACAAAACAGACTGGAGAATCATTCACAGAAAGCCCTCTTAAGTACTTTATTTCTGAACTAAAACATATTTGATATTTTTATAATATTACTTTATATTACATAATAACTTAAAAATTTATTAATTCATTTACTTGGTATAGGGTCTTGCTGCAGAGCTTGGACTCATAGTGATCCTCCTGTCTCAGTCTTCTCCAATACTGGAGTTATAGGTATATGCTAGCACCCCAGTTTTGGTGGCTGGCATGGCATGGGGCCAGCACTGTGAGTGGTACTAGAGATCAAACTCAGGTCCTTGTGCTTGCCAGGCAGGTGCTTAGACTCTCAAGCCCCCAAAATTCATAAAACTGACATATAACTTACATTTAGGTAAAACTCTAAACTCTTATACTTCTTTATTTTTCCAGGCTAGGGAATACAAATACTGGCATATGTACAAGATTTTGTGAGAATATAAATAATACCGAAAATGTCCTACATGCTGTCTCTCTTAGAGCAAAGCATGAAGTAATATGAGTGCCTTTAAGCAGAAACTTTTCAGCAGAATGATTTCATATTGTCAACTGCATTTGTTTTCCCTCTTTTCTGTGCTATAACTTAAGCATTGTACATTGAGAGTAAGCAATTATATTGAAATGAGAGGTTTTCAAAATCTTTGCTCAGTTTATACCATGG
>PVKA01041760.1:0-10532 GCA_004027165.1 Ctenomys sociabilis
CACGTTGGCCTGCAGGGACTCGGTGGATTTGTTCTGCCGCCTTGGGTCCACCGAGATGCCAATGGTCCGGGCCACCTTCTTGTGAATACCGGCCATCCGCAGCTCCTCCAGACTGAAGCCCCTGCCGGCTCGGACCTTGGTGTGGTATCGCACGGTAGGACAGCGCACGATAGGCCTGATGGGTCCGGACGCAGGACGCAGGGCGATGCGGCGCGCTTTTGCCTGCCGGGCCTTACGCCTGCGGATCTTCCGAGCTGGCTGGTTGAACCACGTAGCCACACGCCGCTGCCAGTCCTTGTGGAAGTGGGGCTTCAGAATCATGCCATTCCGGCTGGGCGCCATGACTGCCTTCTAGGCCGCGGATCGGCAGAACAGAAAGCTGGATCTTGATTTTAAACAAACCATAAACAAATGAACATTTGTAATATTTAAGATAATATCAATTTGGAACAATGATGCAATATTTGACAACAATAAAAAAATCTAGGGCTGGGGGGAGTTAACTCAGTAGAATAAGTGCAAGGGCCTGAATTCAATCCCTGGTTCAAAAGAAAAGAAAAGAAAATCTTATACAGGGTGTGGTGGTGCCTGCCTGTAATTCCAGCACTTGGCAGGCTGAGGCAGGAGGATAGTTGAGAGTTCAAGACCAGCTTGGGCTACAAAATGAGCTCAAGCCCAGCCTGAGGCTGCATAGTGAAACCCTGTCTCAAAAAGACAAAATAAAATCTTGTTAAATTTCTTTTTTAAATTCCTTTATTTATTACAGTGTCTCGCTACACATCACGGATTCTTTTTTCGCGGGGGTGGGGTGTGCGCTCAGCTGGCCCTGCGGGGAGGGACTGGCATGGCATGTGGTGCTGGGGCTTGAACCGCGGTCCCTGGGAGGCGCTCTAGACCGCTGAGCTATCTTGCCAGCCCAATCTTGTTAAATTTTTTTCAATGTAGACCAGGCATGGGGGCACACCTCTGTAATCCCACCCATCTGAAGCAAGAGGCTGGGAAGTTTCAGTACACCCTGGGCAACTGAACAATAACTTTCACAAACTTTAAAAAGGTGGCTGGAGATATAATTAAGTGTGAGGACTATAGAGTCAACCCATAATATATATACTTTAAAAAACTGTAATGATACTTTGGCTACTTTTGGGGGTTGACCCTGGAAATGGCACCCAGACCTTGTGCATATCAGGCAAGTGGTCTGCATAGAGCTACATCCTCTGCCCTGTTTTTAGTTTTTACTTTGAGACTGGCTTCATTAAGTTGCTCAGAATGGCTTCAGATTACAATCCCCCTGCCATCTTCCTGCCTCAGCCTCCTGAGTGCTGGGATTACAGGCATGCGCCACCATGCCCGGCTCGAAGTGCTTATTCTACTGAGCCATCTTCCCGGCCCCATACTGCTTTCTTTCTTTTTTTTTTTTTTTGTTTTGTTTTTCCCCATACTGCTTTCATTGCTGCAGATTTTATGATACATTTTGAAATCAGCAAGCCTACAGTGTAGATGAAATTACACTGACAGACATTATGCTATATGAAATAAGTCTCCCTTAGAAGTACAAATACTGTAGAAATTTATATGGAGTACCTAAAATAGTAGAACAGTCAAACTCAGTTGGGCATAGTGACATGTGCTTGTAATCTCAGCACTCTGGGAGGCTGAGGCAAGAGGAGAGCAAGCTCAAGCCAAGCCTATGCAGCTTAGTTACTTATTGAGACCCTGCTCTCTTGTGCAAAATCAAAATTATAGAAGCAGGAACTACAACAGTGATTTCCAGCACAGTTGTGAGTTGGGGGTAGGGCAAGATGGCGTTCCCAAGGTATAAGCCAGCTCACCTGGCTACTCTTCCCTCTACCCTTGACCCACCAAATTCGACATGTCTGTGGAAACCCAGAGGGTGCAAGCCGAGCACTTGGCCATAAGAGCCTGGCTTAAATGAGAGTATCTGCTTCAGTACAACAACCCCAAATGCCAAGGGCTCATCGAAGATCCTGCTTTGATTCGTTGGACCTAGGCAAGGTCAGCCAACATCTATCCCAGTTTCAGGCCCACTCCCCAAAACTCACTGATAGGACTTGTGGGTGGACTTGGGCCCCTCCTCTTCTGGTACTATGTTTTCAAAATGAGTAGGGATAAGAAGGAAAAGCTGATCCAGGAAGGAAAAGTGGAACAATCGTTTCATATCTCATATTAAATATGATGACTGTGGAAAAAAAAAACAGTGATTTCCAGGCCTGGGAGTATTGGGGTAAATAAAAAATTATTCAGTAGTGATTGTGTCACTCATGCTAGATAAACAAGTGCTAGAGATCTGCTGGATCACACAGTGCCTACAGGTCACAGGGTGGTCCTGCACACTTAAAACTTTGTGAAGGGGGCAGTTCTCATGCTAAGTGTCCTTACTATGGGAGCAGGAGCAACGGGACACAGGAAAATGGACACTGTCGAAGACGTTCCCTGCCTCAATCACAGGTGCCTGTGTGCACACTCACTGAACTGTGCACCTACACGTGCGCAGAGCTTAGTACACCGACTGCACTGCAGCAATGCTGCTTCAAAAAGTTTACTGAGGTACAATTTATGTAGCATAAAGTCTACCAAGCATGAGATATAGTTTAATGCATTTTATAAATTACACATTTGTGCGACCATATCTAGTTCTAGACCATTTCCATCACCCCCAGGATTTCGTTTGGGCCCCTGAGGTCAATTACCACTCCAGGCTCCAACTCTGGAGAACACAGGGTCCACTGTCCGTGTCTGCAAACGTATCTAAGTTTGTTATTTTCCATAATAATAAAAAAAACCAAAGTTTTTGAACCGCGGCTTTTCTTTGTGTAGCACTTTATTTCTTGGAGCAGTTTTAGACCCCTGGGAATACTGAGTGGAAGCTGTAGAGTGCCCTCTCCCCAATTCCGTCCTCTCCTCTTCAACCACAGGAGCCCAGGCCACCACCTACACTGGGGCTTAACGTGGGCTTGCGAATTCCGTGGGCTCTGACAAATCTGCAGTGCCAAACATCTTCCATTCTGGTGTCACATTGAGGAGTTTTGCGGCTTTCCAGGTCCTCTGTGCGCGCGTCCCAAACTCACCTCGTACCATTGGTCAAGCCAGGGAAGTGTAGGTCAGTTCCTAGTTCTCGAAAAATTCTACAGGTGGTCTATGTGCGCATGAGTGCTCACGAGTGCATGTGTGGGCCTCCCCAGGACAGCCTCCGGAAGGTGCGAACTGGAGGGGAGGGTGAAGGCACAAATCCCCTGGGTCTGAGCCCCCTAAAGGTGTGCATGTGGTGCAGAAGGTGCCGGTAGGGGGCGCCAGTGTACAATTGTGTATGTGCAGGCCGAGTGGGGGCAGCAATTTTTATCTTTCCCTTGTGTGTTTGGAGCTTTAAAAAATCCTACCTGGACGAGTCGCGATGGTGCAGGCCAGTCATCTCAGCACTAAAGAGCAGAGCTGAGGCTGGAGGAGTGCTAGTTCGAGCCCAGCTCGGGCAATGTAGCAAGACCTTGTTCTAAAAACAACTGATACAGGGCTGGCCAGATAGCTCAGTGGACAGGAGTAGGTACCAGAGTTCGATTTTCAGAGTCACATGCTGATGCTGCAGCGCTTGAAAGGCTGAAAACAGGATAACTGCTAGTCTGGTCGGTGTAGCGAGATCCTGTAGACCCTGTACTAAATACGTTAAAAAAAAAAAATTAAGACACTGATATAATTTGATCTCTGTACACACACACACACCCCAGCTACGCCTTGTGCGTGACTCCCACACTTGTGTCTCCCTCCCGTGGGTGGTGTGAGGACTGTGGGCTGCAGAGGGAAGGGTGCCGGCTCGGCAAGGGCAGTGGCAGGCATCAATATTCGGGAGAAGCCGCAGCAGTGGACCCTGGTTTGCAGGTTTGGTCTCAGGTAGTTTGAGTCGGAAGGTGTCTCGCTTGTTTTGACGCTAAGAATCGAACCCCGGAACTTCACAGTGAGTTACGTCCCAGCCCCTTGTTTTGAACAAGGTCTCACCAAGTCCCCAGCTTGTCCAGGCTGAGCTCACACTAGCCACCATTCCGCCTCAGCCTCCACAGAACAGGAGCGCCGGAGAGCAGGCGCGCTAGGGGCTGCGGCGGCAGGCGCGCCCTCGGGTGACGTGGTGGGCGGGCCCTCCGAGCGGCGGGCGGCCATGGCCGCGGCCGGGGCGCGCGGGGAAGAGGGGCGGCGCGGCGCGCAGGGCAGGGCCCTGTACTTCTGCGGCAGCATCCGCGGCGGCCGCCAGGACCAGAGGCTGTACGCGCGCATCGTGTCGCGGCTGCGGCGCTTCGGGGTGGTGCTCACCGAGCACGTGGCGGCGGCCGGGCTGGATGAGCACGGTGATCGACTGGGGCCGGGGGGCCGTGCCGGGCGGGTTCCCGCCTCGCTGTGCGCTGTGCGTGCCCAGGGCCGCGGCACCCAGTGCAGTCCGCGCGCGGGAGACAGGGTTTTTTGTTTTAATTGTACCGGAGATTGAACCGGGTTCCTCTCACGGAGCCACCTCCCCAGCCATTTTTAATTTAACTTTTTATTTTGAAAAGGGGGCTGAGTTGCCCAGCTTGGGCCAAACTTGTGATCCTCCTGCAAAATGCTGGGATTCCAGGCAAGCGTCACTAGATATGGCTTGGGAACCTTTAAAAAGACAAAATTACTAGGAGGTTAGAAAGGGTTGTCTGTCGAGGGCTGAGGACATAGTTCAGGGGTCAAAGCGCCTGCCTGGCAAGCGCAAGGTGGCGCGTGCCTGTAATCCCAACACCAGGGAGGCTGAGACTGTACGAGTTGTGTAGCCAGACTATAAATACAAGGAGGAAAGAGTGGGAGGGCTGGCTGTGGGGGAGATAGCTTAGGGGCACAAGTACCTGCTTGGCAAGAGTAGGGTTCTGAGTTCCATCTCCAGTACAAAAGTCGGGGGGGACTTGCACAGTGAGGACCCTGCAGCAGAGGGGCCATTTGTTTCACGGTGGACCTGCCTAGTCGTCTGGGGAACTCGATTAGGATTCAATTGGTGGGGCCAGGGAGATAGCTCAGCAGAGTAAGTGCATGCCCGGTAAGCGCAAGGGCCTTTACCCACCTCACACCCCGCCTCTAGCACTCATTAACAACAGCATATTGGCCCACTGAAGTTGGTTTCCAGCGCTGCCCCTGCCTAGGTCTGGCGCCCAGCTTTCAAGATCTGTCTTGAGGTGTTTGTCCTTGTCTACAGCAACCTCTCCCTTGGTCCCAGTGTTGACTTACCCAGCTGCCCTGATCCACCACCTGTGGCTGCCCCACGCTCACCCCCCCCCCCATGGACTCCTGGGGCGACCAGGGCACAGCAGTCTAGGGTTCCAGTGGGGAACTCCCTGACCTGCCTGTTTTTGCACTGCAGGGGAGGAGGCATGTGGGGCCGACAGGAACATCCATGATCGGGACCTGGCCTGGCTGCAGGAGGCAGATGGTGAGTGACCCTTGTTTCTCCTGCAGCACCATGGGGACCCCACAGTATCACCAGGGCCACCCTTAGTCACCTTTCTCTGCCTGCCCCAGGGTCTTGGTACTACATCTCAGCTTTTCTCCCCAGTGGTGGTAGCCGAGGTGACACAGCCTTCCCTGGGGGTCGGCTATGAGCTGGGCCGGGCCATGGCCTTCAACAAGCCAGTGCTGTGCCTCTTCCGCCCACAGTCTGGCCGAGGTGAGCACCCCTGATTTTGGTGATCCCCAGGGCCCAGGGTGGGGGCAAGGAGGCAGCCTCATATCCCTGTCACTGTCTGCCTCTCCAGTGCTTTCTGCCATGATCCGGGGAGCTGCAGATGGCTCCCAGTTCCAGGTGTGGGACTATGAAGAGGAGCAGCTGGAGGCACTACTGGACCAGTACTTCATGGTTGCTGGCTGGCAGGGCGCTGAAGCTAGTGATGCTGACCAAGTCTGACTGGGCTGCTGCCTCAGTCCCCACCCCCACCCTCTCTGTAGCACAGAAGGGAATTAAAAGATTTAAAATTCTCTCTTAAGTTTGCACCAGGATGGGCAGCTGGGGTCCTCAGGAATGTCCCTTTCCCACCCTCCTTTTGCTGAAACTAAATTGCCTAGGCCTCAAAGTCCCAATCCTTCTGCCTCGGCCTCCCAAGTAGCTGGTGTGACCCACCACACCCAGCTTCCCACTTCACTTTACTGTACTTTTTTTTTTTTGCAGAACCAGGGATTGAACTCATGCATGACTTTGCGCTTGCCAGGGAAGTGCTTATTCCACTGAGCCATCTCCCTGGCCCCACTTCACTTTAAAGTATAGGGAGACCTTCCAAAAGTCTACAAGATACTTTTGGGTTTGCAGGAAGGCTCTTTGTGGAGCTGGTGTCCTCTGAAGCTCAGCCAGGCCCGTTCCGATGCTGGTCCATACTTGGACCTTCACTTCCCTGTGTCAGCTCCACTGGGCCTTCTCTGGGGATAGCAGGGTGGTAGGGGTGGTGATATATGCCTGTCCTCCCAGCACTCTGCAAGACGGAGGTAGGAGGATCATAAACTTGAGCCCATCCTAGGCAACTTAGTGTCTTTGTGAGACCCTGTCTGAAAATTTCAAGAAAGGGTTGGGGACATAGCTCAATGTGAAGGGTTTGGAGAAATAAAAACCACAAAAGCAGGAGGGTGTGGCTCTGGGAAGGGGCTGGGGAGCTGTCCAGCTGCTCCACAGAAGTATGTGAAAAAGCAGTTTATTCCATAAACAAAGGAGCTGTGGTGCAGGGCCCTCCCCGTCCCATGGGTAAGAGGGCCCACCCAGCAGTCCTGAGCACAGGGGCTCCAGGGGTTTCCTGTGTCTGCCTTCAGTCGGAGGCCTCATCTTCATCCTCCTCAACACCGAAGAAGAAAGTCTCCTGGTCCAGGTTCTCAGACTCCTCATCATAGGAGAAGCTGTCATTGTCCAGCTCGTCATCAAACTCATCCTGGTGCCACTCAGGCACATAGTCCTCATCCTCATCCTCATCATCTGCTTCCTGTGCGGAGGAGCCCTGGGGCCTAGGGACAGCCACCACGTGAGCCCAAGGATGCTGCATCCCAGCTGCCACCCCCCAGGGCTTGGCCTGCACTCACTGATGGCTGGGCAGGTTGGGTCCCTTCACTTCTTCAGCCACTACCAAGGGACTCTGGAGGCTAACCCGGAAGTCCTGGCAGGAGCAGAAGAGCAGAGGACAGCAGCTTAAGCCTAAGGGCCAGGCTCCTGTCAGGAGGCCCTCCTGTCACCATGGCCTTTTAGACCATACAGCTTTGTGCCATTAGCTTGCTGAGGGTGCTGGGATAGGGAGCTTGGGGTGCTCCCAGGGTACTTAGCAGTCAGGAGGCAGCCCAAGGGCAGAGGCAGAGCAGGCACAAAGCCAGGTACAGAGTGGAAGGAACCTTGGTGGGTCTCACTCCAGTGACCCTCACCCCTTGGCCCCATGTCTGCAATTTGCATCCACAGATGGGCACCCAGCCTGGGTGAACAGGGCTCTACCCCTGACGTCAGACACCCACAGCCCCTCCACTTTCCGTCTGGATTCCTGAGCAGGCTGCTAAGGGCCAGATGTCTGTACCTGGGTGGAGTGCTGCAGGATGGCCAGCAGCCGCTCCTGGATGCGCCGCAGCAGCTCCAAGCCTGTGCTCAGGCAGTCGGCCCTCAGGAGGCGCAGGGCACAGGCCAGGTCCCCACAGCGCAGCAGTGTCTCCTCTGCAGGGTGAGGCACAGGGTGCACTCTTATCCCCACTCCCGATCCTTCCACAGACACCAACAGAGCAGCTATCAAGTGTTACCCCAGCTCTACGCATTCACACAGGTGTGTACCAGTGACAGCATGAGGCTGGGACTTCCCACCCTAATGGCCAGGGAGCCAGCTCACCGAGGAGGATCTGCAGGGCATTGGTGTGCAGCTCCAGGTTCTCAGTCTGTTGCTCCACTACATCCATGTACTCAGTGTCCTGGCTGTAGAAGCTGTACACGCAGGCATAGGCCAGCACCTAGGGAGCCAGGGACTCATGGAGTGCCTTCTTGGCTGTCCCTCTACCAGGCAAGTCCCAGTGGGCAGCTGACCCCACCAAGCCCTGTCAGTCTCCATCATAACCACCTTCCGTGCCTGCTCCAGGCCCTGGCATGCATCACTGAGGAAGGTGAAAGACTTGGGTGGGGGCACCTCGTGGATGGCTGAGATCCTGTTCCGCAAGTTCACAGCAAACTCCTGCGGGAGAAAAACGGTTGGCACCCATGTGGCTCCACTTGCCCCTAGCCTGGACCTCTTGCCAACCCTTCTCCCTGCTCACCCGGGCCTGGTGGTGGAAGGTACACCTGGCATTGTAGTCCTGAAAGCGCTTCTCCTGGCGAGCTGCCCTGCTCACCTAGTGAGGAGACAGGGCTGCTGACCATTTGTTCATGCAAGACAGTTAATCACTGGAACTCCACTGACATGGGGCCCCACACCCTATACCTAGGAGTCTCTCCCAGTCCTATTAGCCCTTTGGAAGAGCTGGGCAGTGGGTTCTGACTCTGCCCTGCCCTGGTACCTGCTGATGCCTTCCTTTCCTATGGCACCAGGGTGGGAAACCCTGGGAAGAAGCCTCTCAGCACCAAATCCAGCATTGCAGGCCTGCCAGACTTCTGTCCCCTAGTGAGGCCTCTTTCCCAGCCTGTCACCCCACTGCTCCCACCCTGCATCCCGGTGCCAGCCCTTACCAGGGCAGAGCAGTTGTAGTAGTCTTTGTGATTGGGCTTCCAGGACTTGAGGCACCGCCAGCAGAAGCCATGGTTACACTTGGCACAGGTCATGCTGTGGGGGAAGCTACCCAGTGAGGGAGCCCCAGCCTTGGTGCAGAGGTGGGCCAGGGCTGGGCCCAAAGGCACCTCTGACGCAGCCCTGGGCCTTGTCTCTCCCCATCTCCCCAGTACTGCAAAATGTACCTTCTTTTTTAATTTCCCCACAGAATAAACTTAAAAGCAGGGAAAGGAACATTCACTAATTAATTTCCAAACAGAAATGGTGGTATACACTTTCTATAATCCCAGTACTTCAGCATTTATAATCCCAGCACTTTCAAAATTTTAAAAATTTAAAAAGGGTAAGGGATGTAGCTCAGTACGAAGGTTCAGATCCATTCCTATGTGGGAAAGGATAACATCAAGGAAGTCCCTTGCAGGGGACATGCTGTGCTTCATAATCAGCCTCATGTGCCCAATGCCAGCCTCCCCATCTCCCCTTGTCCCCCCCAAGTCCTCAAAGTCCCACAGCACCCCCTCCTTACTGCAGGCACCCCTCATTCTTCTCAATGGGAGCCTGGCAGCTGGGGCAGCGTTTGGAGATGAGCTTGGCCAGGTGCTTGCTCTGGGCCTCCACACTCATGCCATCGTAGTAGCCGCCATCATCCACCCACTGTGACATGTGACCACAGCTGGCAGGATAGTGTGCCTAGTGTGGGAGGGATAGTGAAGACACAGCTGAGCCTGGACAGGTGGCCCTGCAGGTGTGTGTGGAGAGAAGACGGGTCTACATGGGGGATGATGGACAGGGGGACAGCCTAGCAGGGAAATGGGGAGGAAGGGCACATTGCAGTCTGTGTGTGCCTGGAGAAGGGCTGGCTAGGGAAGGGGAAGCCTTGCTCAGGGTCTGGACAGCACCTCAGGGAAACTACAGTTGAAGCAGGAGGCCCAGCCGCACTTGGAGCAGGCAGTGCCACAGCTCAGGCCCTGGCGGCAAAGGATGCGGTCGCAGCCCTGCGGGTTTGTGCACCAGGTCAGGTTGGAGCAGCTCTCCACATAGCCTCGTAGGAGGGCTTTCTCGTACTGCAAGGCCATGGGGGACTCAAGTGAGGGCGTGGCTCTCAGGTGCCAT
Source organism: Ctenomys sociabilis (assembly GCA_004027165.1). Lineage (NCBI taxonomy): Eukaryota > Metazoa > Chordata > Mammalia > Rodentia > Ctenomyidae > Ctenomys > Ctenomys sociabilis. Next base: position 9,837 of record PVKA01041760.1, read on the forward strand.
GCCCCCAGTCCCCCTGAAGCATCCCTCAGGCATGGGGGGTACCTTAGAGATGACCTCTGGTGAGGAGACAACAGCTCGGATAAAGGCTCCGGTGGGCTGTGCATCGCAGTCAGTGATGGGGCAGGTGCAACTCAGCACAAGATTCTGCTCGATCCGGGTGGTCAGATACTCATTCCAGCAAGACTGGGAAGACAGGAAGTGAGGCTGCTCAGACAGGTGGCCACCCTGCCACACAAGACCAGGGCCACCTGCTTCAGGGTGCACCTCTTAAATGACCCCAATTCTTCAGGCTACCATGGGTTTTCCTGGATTGCCCCAGATCGCTGTTGTTTTAGAGGCTCTGGCTCAGGTGTTAGCCTAGTTATCACTGCTGGGGGACACAGAGAATGGGTAAAGAGAACAGAAAAAAAGAAAATGACCAACACTCTAGAACAGACATGGAAAAAGCAACAAGGCCAGTGAGAAAGGAGTCCCAGGGAGAGGTGGCTGCCCATACCTCCCACACTGCAGCACCACTCTAGTCTCTCCGAAGTGCTGCCACCCCCACTCTGCCCTCAGGCTAAAAGAAACAGCCTCGTCTACACACAGACTCACCCACAGGATCCTGATCCTAGACCAAAGGCACCTCTGTCCATGGAGTCACCAGCACTGGAACCCTCAGGTCTCTTTTCTGGCTTCCCCATCTCTCCCCCACAG
>PVKA01041761.1:0-17868 GCA_004027165.1 Ctenomys sociabilis
CCGTTGTGTCTTTACTTCTGTTATTATTTCAGAGATTTCAGGTATGTATCTTCCACTCTCCTATACTGATGTCTTCTGGATTTATTCTGGGTGAGCTTGGGGCCTGCGGTTATATTTTGCTCCTTTTATCATTTCTATTTCAGAGAGACCTCTTTATTTTGATTTCTGTTATATTTTTTAATGAAATTTTGATAGTAAATAACTGTATCACTGCAATCAGAACCTCTCTGTAAAGAGTCTTTTCTTTATCTCCTGTCAGGGATTCTTGTTTTTTCGTGGCCCAATATTTTCCCTTCTCTATTGATTGAGAGTGAGATACTGTTTTTGTTTGTCACTGTCCTCTGTCCTTCAGTATAGGGCTTTGGTGAGGTTATTACCCAATTGCCTTCTGATATTATTACCCAAGGGAAAGCATATGGTTAAGGCAGATATGGCATCCTATTTACAGTAGTACAATTAGGAATACTAATAATAGCAAATGAAATTTAGAAATTGACAAAGTTTTGTAACTAATGATTTTGTATTTTATACTATAAGAGCAAACACTTTAGCTGTATATCAAAGCAGATCAAAACAAATCATAAGTTGGGAATTTGTGTGTAAACTTGTTCCCCTGAGTTCTGCATGGCCACCTCCCCTTCATACCTGGAATCAGGTAAACTAGTTCACCTATGTTACCCCTCGCCACCTCAGTGCCACAAAGATCCTCCTACAGATCTGGGCTGCAGTCTGGGCTCCTCTGGGCCTAGCAGTATACCTCAGATCACCATGTTCAGCCGCAAGCCTCACTCCCTTCTCCTGGGTCTGCAACTCCACAGGCAGGGCCTGAGTGCTCTTCCCCCTGCTCTTTCAGTTTCTTATGATAGGGAGACAATATGTTTATACATGTAGATCTGATTGATATCACTTATGAGTATAGTCTCTAGTTGCATCCATTAACCTATAAAAGCCTCAAGTTTACCTTTCTTTATAGTTGAGTAATACTCCATTGTATAAAAATACCACGTCATTTTTATTCATTCCTCAATTGATGGGCATTTGGGTTGTTTCCAAGACTTAGCTATGAAAAATTGCACTGCTCTAAACATGAGTGCACATGCATTGCTGTTGTATGATGTTTTCACCCCTTTTGGGAAAATACCCAGAATGAGAATAGTTGGGTCAAATGGGACCTCCATTCCTATTTTCTTGATAAATCTGCAAGCTGATTTCCACAGTGATTATACCAGTCTGCACTCCCACCAACAATAGAGGAAGCTTCCCCTTCCCACACAACCTTGCTAGCATTTGTTATTATTTGATTTTTTTAACGATAGTCATTTTTTTCTGAGGTTAGATAGAATCTTGGTTTGTTTTAATTTGCATTTCTTGAGTGACCAATGGTTTTGAACATTTTTTCATATATTTATTTGCCATTTGTATTTCTTCGTCTGAGAAGTATGCATTCATCTCAGATATCTATTTTTTTATTAGATCTTTGAAAACAGACCTGAGGATCAATGAAACAGATTAGAACATGCAGACACAAGTACACACACACTGAGCCACCTTATTTTTCACAAAGGGGCCAAACATGTTCACTGCAGGAAAGATAGCCTCTTTAATAAATGATACTGGAAAAACTAGCTTTCCACATGTCAGACACTAAAACTAGCAGCATGCACTAAACTGAAGTAAAAATGGATAAAAAAAATGTAAATATTAAAACAGAAACATTAAATCTACTAGAAGAGAAAGTAGATATTAATCTTGAAGACATGAGGGTAGGCAGAGAATTCGTGAACAAAAATCAAACTGCACAGGAACTAATCCATCCCTTTTTAAAAATGCTTTATTTTGCAACAGTATCTCAATAAGTTGTCTAGAAGAGCCTCCAATGTGTGACCTCCTTTCCTTATCCTCTGGAATAGCTGAAATTACAGAATTGTGACACCTTGCCCCACTAAGAAAACATCTTTACAGAAAAATTATAATTAATAAATGTAGGATTATAGAATTAAGATTATCACTATTTGAATTTTTAACTCAAGAATAAGCCAAATAATTTAAAAATAAATGAAAAAGTTGAACAGGTACTTTCCTAAAGAGGACCTGCGATTAGCCAATAAACATAAGAAAAGATGTTCAAATCGTTACTATAGTTGTCAGGAAAATACTAATTAAAACCACTGTTAATTTCTACTACCTATTCACTATATAATGAAAATAGAAAGATTGACAGTATCAATCAAGATGAGAATGTGGAACAAAACATTGTTAGTGGAAATGTAAAAGTAGACATCTACTTGAAAAATCAGTTGGCAGTTTGTTATTTATATATACTCACCATACAGATTCTTTTAAATAGAATTTAAATCTTAAATCCAAACAAAATCTTTTATAATAATGTTCATAGAAGCTTTAACCATAAATGCAGTTCTACTCAGTAAAAAATAGAAACAGAACTACTGAAATATACTGTCATTGATGAATCTCCAAAGCATTATGCTTAGTGGAAGAGACCAGACAGAAAACATAAAACAATGTGTAATTTGTGCAGATGACATTCTTAAAGAGCCAAGGCTGTTAGGATAGTTAATTGATAAGAGTGAGGGAATAGGAGGAAGGGATTTACTGTTAAATATTCTATATCTTGATTTTGGCAATAGTTACATGACTTCATATCTTTGTCAAAATCTATAAAACTTTATTTGGAAGAAATTTATTTTACATAAATTATACCAAAGGAAAATGGGTTTTAAAAATAAGGGCTCAGGATGTAGCTAGTGTAGAGTGTTTTGCTTAGTATACATGAAGATTGGTAAAATTCTGGATTGGATTCCCATCATGAAGGCTTTGGAGTGTTACAAGCCCTAATAATAGATTGAATCAAGGCAGAGCTCATCAGTGACTGCTAAATCTATCAGGTGAGAAGTTGGGAAGGACTGATGAATGGGTCAAGCAGACCACATCTGACTGCATTGGTCAGTCTACACCAAAGAAGATGCCATACAAAGGGCAAACCAATCACCTTTGGGACATCTTTGTGAAAACATTGTAACTAAATCTGATCAAGTCTCGGGTTAGAACTACTTCAGAGAACAAGGAGCGTGTTAAATGACACCATAGGCTATAATTACAAAACTGAAAATGAAGGGAGTTCTGCAGAAGTTTTTTTAACAAATGAAAAGACAAAATGAATAAGGATCCTATGAATTACTGTATCTTAGGTACAACAAATAAAATGTACATGTTATTTAGATACTTATCTAAAATAATAAAAAAATGTGAAATAATTTGGGATGTTTGATGATGGTAAGGAATTAGTAGTTCTTGAGATGTGGTAATAGCATTGCCTTTTTTTTTTTAAGGTAGGGTCTTACTATGTAATTCAGGCTGGCCTTGAACTCATTTTGTAGTTTAAGTGACCTTAAACTCTTAGCAATCCTCCTGCCTTGGCCTCTCAAGTGATGCAATTACAGGTGTGTACCACCATGTCCAGCTGCTGCTATTTCTGAAAGCTATTATCTTTTAGAAGTTCTATTTATGGGTTAAATTTTAAAGTAAAATGATCCAGTATAAATGAATCAGGTAATTATCTCAGGTTCAGTAAAACAACTGACTTCTGAAAATGTTGTACAAGTTGAATGTGTTTGGAAAATATTTGGCATGTGGCAATTAGCAAATATGAGTTAAATTTGTTCTTCCAGGCTGGGGGATAGCTCAGTGGCATAAGCACCTGCCTGGAAGTGCAAAGAACCAAGTTAAAACCCTGTGTGCCATGCCAGCCCCACCCAGCGTGCACTGTGCAGGCCACCAAAACCACAAGTTTATGGCTGGCGGTATAGCTCAATGGACCAAGTGCTTACTTAGGTAAGCACAGGGACCAGGGTTCGATCCCTGGTTCCACATGCTGCACCGGCCCCACCCTTGGGTGCGCTGAGCCGGCAATGGAGTCCAGGTGTGGTGGCACGCACCTGTAATCCCAGCACTAGGGAGGCAGAAAGCAAGAGGATCGCTGTGAATGCGGGCTGCATGGTGAGACCCTATACAAAAATATAAATAAATAAATAACAAAACCACAAGTCTGAGCTGCCTAGTGAGATCCTGTACCAAATACATAAAAAAAATTTTTAACGTTAACCATTAATCTAATTAGGAAAACAATCAGGCAAATCTAAGAGTAGTACATTTTTATTGTATGCTAAATCTGTATGCAAAAGAAAGAAAATGACAACTATCTGTAAAATATATTTTGGGAATTAGATGAGGATATGAAATTAATGTGGAGTTTCTTAGATATGGTAATTACAATGTGATTATATAAGAGAATACCTTCAATAATTTCATAATACTTAATGAAAATGCCCCTAGAAATCTATTTATAAAACGGAAAACATGTGTGTGTGTGTGTGTGTGTGTGTGTGTGTGTGTGTGTGTGTATGTAATATGGACATATATACATTGTATAAATAGTTACATTTTGACATTTTCAGAACAGAAATTGGGAAGTAGACACATAAGTATCTGATTAAGCACTTAGCTGCATTAGGCACTATTTCAGCATTTGGGTACATTTTATTTTATTTTTGGCAGAACCAGGGATTGAACTCAGGTCTTTGTGCCTGCCAGGGAAACACTCATTCTAGCCATCTCCCTAGCCTCTTGGGTACATTTTAAATGGAATGGTAAAGCTTTCCTTCTCTTGGAGTTTATAATCTCATGAAGATAAGAATGTATGCATAGATTTATGTATTTCTCTTAAATAACAAGATGCCATTTTTTTCTCACCTCAAGTGGACATTTAAAATGTAGTAACCCAGGATAAATGAGGCTGGGTGGGAAGTGGTACTTTGTGGCACTGCAGACAGTGGCATGGTTTGCTCTGCCCTGTGTTCATCCTCTGCAGCACAGAGATGCACACACAAACACACACACCATTCATAAAGATGTTTATTGCCAAGTTATTGTTTTTGATAATAAAATTTTAGAAACATAAAGAGGTCAAAGTAGGTGAATGTCAAGTTAAAAACCAGCCTGGGCAATACAGCAAGATTTTGTTTCAAAATACAAAAGAAAAGCCTAGAGTGTAGTTTAGCAGTAGAACACTTGTGTAGCATACTCAAGATGTTGGGTTCAATCCCCAGTGCCACAAAAAGGAGAACTTAGAAACAGTTCAAATGTCCATAAGAGGGAAATGGTAGCATCCTACTGTCAAATGCAGTACTTTGCAGCCAATGAAAAGAATTAGTTACTGCTATATAAATTCTTATTGGAAAAACAGTTTCAGATCGGTATGCATAATCCTCTTTTGTTTAGGTTGGAGAAGGGGTGGTACCTCAAATGTATAAAGGTCTGAGAGAAGATGTGCATGCCAGCAGTAACCTCCAAGGAGAGCAAGAAAACTAGCAGGAGGAAGTGTTCCCCTGTAACCCTCTACCACTGGATACTTCACAATAACATATGTATATATTCATACTGTATATGAGTATATACTATATACAGAACTCTAGAGTATACTATATATAGAACTCTAGAGTATATATATTATATATACATTACATATTCTCTATATTCTTTTGAAATTTTTTTTTTTTTTTTTTTTTTTTTTTGGCAGAACCAGGGATTGAACTCAGGCCCTTGCACTTGCCAAGAGTCTCATAGATTTGATCACCAAATTCAGCAATATAGCACAATGCAAAGTCAACAGCCAAAACTCAGTTTTTGTACACAATGAATGCACTGAAAGAGCAAATAGGGAAACCATGTCTTTCATAATAACATCCAAAAAAAAGAAATACTTAGGAATCAATCTCACAAAGGATATAAAGATTTATACAGTGAAAATTGCAGTACTCTGAGAAAAGAGACTGAAGAGGATTTGAGAAAATTGGAAAAATATTCCATGCTCCTGAATAGGAATAATCAACATTGTTTAAATGGCCATATTCATAAAATCATACAGATTCAATGTAATCCCAATTAAAATTCCATAGTTCACAGAGCTAGAGAAAACTTTCCTCAAATTCATTTGGAACCAGAAAAGGCCCAAAATATACAAAGCGATCCTGGGAAACAAAGAAAAGGCAAGAGGTGTCATAATCCCTGACTTGAAGTATACTATAAAGCTACTGTGATAAAATTGACATGATACATAGAGATAGATCTGAGGATCAGTGGGATAGATTAGACAATGCAAACACTAGGCTACCTTATCTTTGATAAAGGGGCCAAACATGCTCACGGGAAGAAAGATAGCCTTTTTAAGAAATGGTGCTAGAAAACCTGGCTTCCCACATGCCAAAGGCTAAAACTAGATCCATGCTTATCACAGTGAACAAAGCTACAGACAAAATGGATCAAAGATTTAAGTATTAAGACAGAAACACTAAATATTCTGCTAAATATTCAGAAACATATAGACAAAAATCTTAAAGGCGTAGGTAGAGAATTCATAAACAAAAATGAGCTGTGTGGGAAATACTTCAAGGAATCAACAACTGAGATCTCATCTTTTTGAAGTTTCTGAACTTCAAAGCAAATCTCCAAAGTAAAATGAAACCCCACAAACTGGGAAATAATTATAGCTGACTGTCCCTCAAACAAAGGCCTTCAATCTAGAACATATAAAGAATTTTAACAAATCAGGCCCCCCCAAATTCAAAGACCCACTCCAAAAATCTGGTGAGTGAGACTGCCCAGGGCCGCCAGATCCTGAATGTACTGAGAGCACAGGCCCTGCATGTGAATGGGACGGCCCAGGGCCACTGGATCCTGAGGCGACCCAAAGCACAGACCAAGTGTGGAACCCCTTCAGCAGAACTCCCTGCAAAGAGGCTAGAGGCAAGACCCACCCAGCTGATTTAGGAGCAGAACATCTTTCCAGAGAAGGGGTTCACTGCAAGGCTGCAGCTGGAAGAAGTGGAGCACAGCAGCCAGACCCAAGCCACACCCACCTGGAGTTGTCTGAACTTCGTAGATCCAGACCTGGTGCTAAGGTAGTAACACTGGTCAAAAGCCAGTGTTATACAAAATGACAAAGAGAAGGAACAAAAAGCAGTCTCAGGCCCTGAGTCCACCCAGTACAAATGCAGAAGACACTAACATAGAGGAAATTGGAAATCACACACTTGAAATCTCAAATAATAGCGTTGGAAGTAAAGAAACAACTGCAGAAAGGTATAGAAGAGATCAGATCAGAAATAATTTCTGAAGTAAAAATGTAGCGATAATTATAATCAAAGAAGTACTAAGTGCTTCTAAAAAATACACTGATAAAAAAAAATAGAGCAGAACATAGAAATGATGGATCCCCTGAATAAGCAATATAGGAAAGAAATAGAATGTATAAAACAGATCCAAAGTGATATACAGGAAATTAAAACCTCAATCACAAGCTGACAAATCCATTTGAGTGAAAGTGAAAATAGACTCTCTGACCTTAAAGACACCATTGCAGCTAGTGAAAAAGTAAGCAAAGATCTCTTCAAAACAACTAGGATGCAGGAAAAAATAATTCAAGATGATGCAAAGATGAACAATGTGACACTAACTGGCATCAGTGAGAAGGAAGGAGTCAATACAAAGGTTTGTTGTACCTTTAAAAAATTAAAAAGAAGTCAGCTAATAACAAATGCTGGAGGGGCTATGGAAAAAGCCCATCCCACTATTGATGGGAGTACAGACTGGTACAATCACTATGGAAATCAGTCTGGAGATTCCTTAAAAAGCTAGGATTGGAGATTCCATTCAAGGCATTATTCCCATCCTGGATATTTTTCTTGAAGAACTGAAAACCTCATACTACAGTGATATATGTGCACCCATGTTTATAGTAGCACAATTTGTCATAGCTAAATACTGAAAACAACCCAGATGCCCATCAACCAAAGAATGGATAAAGAAGTTGTGGTATTTTTACACAATGGAGTATTATTCAGCTGTAAAACAGGATAAATTTGAATCTTTTGTCAGTAAATTGATGCAACTAGAGACCATACTATTAACTGAAATAAATCAGACTTACACGTGCATATATCATATTATGTCCTTAGTGTGAAAACCTGAAAGAAAAAACTGGAATCTAAAGATACAATAGATACTGGGAAAAGGGAATGAACTTATTTAAATTAAGTTACTGAGTTGAAGAGAAAAACAAGAGAGGGAGTGGGGGAAAGAAATTTATCTATGTAAGCAGGATGGTTTAGACAACTGTACTATATGCATTTCTGTTAGTCTGTGGAAAGGAACAGATAATACTTAATTTGTTTTGCCTTTTTTTTCAATTGTTTGTACTTTTTCTCTTCTTAATTTTTCTTTCTCCTTCCAATTCTATGTACATATGTCTGGTAACATGAATAATTGGTTGGAAGATAACACTATGTATTACAACAAATACTTTGAAATTCATATTACTTTGTTAAGTGAAATTGTGTATCACTTGTAATTATTTGTTTTAATTCTAATTTGTACTCTTTAAAAAATAAATTTATATACACTTACACTCATGCGCATCATATAGCAATTGTTTTGTATTCAGAATTCTTCTGTAGCTAGCTGTTCCTAACACTGCATGTCCAAGAGGTCGGCACCAGGCCACCAGCTGCAGAGAACAGCTCTCTAAGCTTCGTACTTTCCACTTGTGTTGAAGGTAGTTTCTCCTATAGGCTGTCAGGACTGCTGTTTTGAAGCATTCTGGTGTGTGGTACTCATCTGAATCATTGCTGAATTTAAAACCATACTGGCTTGAGTGTCCACAGAACAGCAGCGCCTGGTTCCTTAGTGCCCTGTCGGGCCACTTCAGGCCTTCCCTCTTTCCTGTCTTGGATATCTTCCTTTGATGTGCCCCCAGGAGCACAAGTGCCATTATCCTGAGACCAAAAACAAGTATAATGGTGTCTTTTTTCTGGAAGTTCACTTCCAGAAACTCCGTAGTTTTGTAAATTCTGGGGCTGTTACTGCCTCTAGGTGTTCCTATGGCTGTCCTGTCCTTTTCTCTCTGGTTTCTTTTCCTCCTTACTCTTATCCATCCCACTGTTTTTTTTTCCTTGGTCTGAGGATTAACCAATATAATACAGTGAGATTCACCTTTGTTTTTTCCCCAAATATTTCCTGTCCTGGACTCAGAGCTAATTATTTGTAGCAGGGAATGGTTTTCTCTCTACTCCCTCCTTTCACTTAGAGTGTTGGTGCTATTCTGGTTTCCTGAGGTGGTCAGACCTCCGTATAATTCAAGCTATGCAGGTAACTATTCACTTTCATCTGTGCAGTACTAGACTACATAATTACTATAATAAAGTGCTGTGGTTTGATTTTGACTACAGATGCTCCTCAATTTACAGTGGTTCTACCTTTCAATAAATTTATAAGTCAAAAATACATGTAACACCTAACTTTTGGGATATCATAGCTTAAGTGAGCCTTCCTTTAACAGGCTCAGAACACTAGCCCTACAGTTGGGCAAAATTACCTAACACAAGGCCAGTTTTGTAATAAAGTTATAAATGATTTTGAAACAAAATTCCAAGTATGGTTTCTACTGAGTAAATACTGCTTTTACGCTATCATAAATTTGAAACATCAGAAATCAAAACTTTACAAGTCAGAGACCATTTATATTGTGTAAGATTCTGTGTCAGTTTAATAGAAAGATGGATATTACTCATTTTTAACACCAGCCACTGTGAGTAAGATGATTTTAGAGATCAGTATTCTCCTGAAACAGCCTATCATATGGCAGCAGGCTTTTATTTGTGTGGAGTTTCCTTTATAAAAATGAAATTGCTACCACACCTGAAAAATTACAACTGCTGTGAGATGTAATTATATCTCAGCATATAAATTGGCTATTTAGTTACTATTTCACTCCTGGATGAGCCTAAATCATGAAGCTATTTAAATACACACTGCACAGAAAGTCACCCCAAAGGGGAGTGTAAGGAAAGTGCCCTTTGCATAGCAGAGACTAGACTCCTGAGAGCAAAAACTTTAAGTAAAAGGAGATTATTGCATATTTGTTGTTTCCTTACATGATATTCCTGGAGATCACTTTATTATATTCAAAATGTACCAGATTATACTTTTTAATTGCTTGGCAAGAGACATTTTCATTCTTTGGTAATAAAAAGCATGCTATAATAAGTTTAATTGGAGTCAGTATAGTCAAATCATTTGTGTAGAAAGAAAATATTAAATGATTCTATTGATTGCCATTGTGGGCATATCTGTACATAAAGTTCACGGGAAATTTAGTCCCAGTAGGGAAGAAAAGTTGAAAGGTTTGTAATAGGCATGGTCAGCCTGTCTCAGGAATTCTCAATGTCTTGACTTTGCCTTGTACTCTGAGTTTACACTAGATGGCATGCAAGGAAAGCCCAACAAACTCAGCAGCTTGATTCTGTGTGAGACAAATTCTTTGGTAGTAATCAAGACACTGTTCTCAGCCTGGGAGTTAGCTCTTTTAATAAAGATGGTTTTCCTTTTCTTACCTCCTCAGGATGAAGTGTCCTCTTGCTGGTACAAATAAAAGATTCCTAATTAACACAATTAAGAACACACTGCCCTCTCATAAAGAGCAAGACCATGAACAAAAAGAGGATACTAAGGAAACTGCAAAAAGCCAGGACCAGAAAGGCATGAACCCCAAGAAGCAGAGAAGCCATCCCTACAAGCACAGCTTGCGTGCTCAAAGCTCCATGGGCTACTCCCCTCCAGGGAAGCGGGGCACCCGGGACAAGTGTGACCCACGACCCAGCAGGCACTGAGTTCACCACAACTGGGACTGGGGTACAGAGGTGAGCTGCCAGGAAAAACATGTGAGATCGGCTTACTCCCCAGGTTGTTTGTAAGGTGGCTGATGATGACCAGCAAGTAATGACCTCTTGACTCTTCACAGAAACAAGTGCGAAGAAACTTGTTCTGAAGACAAGGCTTAGCAAGAGTGTGCCCCTTCAGTGTGCAGTGTACATTTGCACTTGTTTTTATCCTGTTTTGTGTAGAACTTAGTTTCGAAACAAATCTAGAATTTAAAGTTTTCAAATTGTTAAAACTAGTCCCAGTTTTTGATGTGTTGTAATTTGGTAACTTCTCAAAACTTCTCAAATAATAAAACACTTACAAATCACATGTTTTACTTTTTTGGGAATCAAAATAAAATTTAAAAGTTACGTGGTCAGCAGTCAGATCTATGAAAAGTTGTTGGTTTTCATTTAGGCTAACAAAGTAGGAAATTCTCAAAATTGCTTTGGATTTAATGTTCTAAATCAATTACTTGAAGTTTAAAAATCAGCTCTTTTGTTTCCAGTGTATTTCCAAATTTCTCTATATTTCATATAGAGAACATATCAGTCTTAGGTGGTACTTTTAAAAGAACCCTCAAAATCTAAAATTAGAATAATTATTTGGTGCTAGACCTTCATTAGATAAAGACCTATAGTACTACATCCAGTATAGTTGTTCCAGGAATCTTCCTTTTAAATAAAAGTGGCAAAGATTTTCTGTAATTTCTGCACCCTGGAAAGCAGAGGCAGAAGGATTACAAGTTGAAGACCTTCCTGGGCAACTTCAGGACCAAACAGGACCCCATCTCAGAAAATTATTTATAGGAATGGGGAGTGTGAGGATGGAACTCAGTGGGAAGTTCTGAGTTTAATCCCCAGTACTGCAAAAAAAGTAGTTTGCAATATCTTCTCCTATACCTGTTTTACCATACAGTAGCAAATCTTTCCAATCTGAATTCCTACTTTCTACTCCAGAAACATCACCAATTGCCATTGCCCAGTCCACAAAAAGACTCCTTGTTCTGTTTCCCCAGTTTCCCAAAGCAGCTAAGCATAGGTCTGACCATCACCAGATCCTTGGGATGTCGTAGCCCACTTCCTAGAAGCCAAGAGAAGTTCTTCCTATGTCCTGGGAGAGCCAGTTGCTGGGGGGTCTTGAAGAAACTATGAAAGATGGCTGTAGCTCTCCCCTCTCCACGCTCCCCTGCTGAGCCATACCCAAAGCATTCCACCTGCCCCCAGGTTAGCCTGGAGCTCACTTTGTGACTGTGAAGATGCACATCCCTTTCAGACAGACAGACACACAACACATGGTCATTTGATTTTTCTGACTTTATTAAAATCTTTATCAGCCCATATTATCTGTGATAAATTGTGAAATATTTTATATTTAAGTATGTATTAGAAATAGTGCAGCATGGAGAGTTTTTAAATTCTTGTTATGATTAAGTAAAAATGAAGCTGAACAGTATCATTTTGTTATGTACTCTTTATGTATAATAAACTAGTAAGTTCATTTGGCAGGCAGACTGCAAGTTCAAGCTTAGGCTGAGCAATGTATGGACTTAGTGAGACCTATTTAAAAAAATGTTTTTAAAGAACAAAATTAAAGGCCTAGGGATGTAGCTCAGTTTGAAGGCCCCAGCACCATACACATGCACACATAACAATTATATTATGAACACATTTTTACACTGAAGATTGAGGGGAGCTTTTTAACCTACCATATTTACCGTGTGTGTGTGTGTGTGTGTGTGTGTGTGTGTAATGAATTCAAGGCTTTTGCACTGAGCTATATGCCCAGATCTTTTTAACATTTTTAAAATTTTCAGACATGGTCTTAAGTTACCGAGCAGAACTTAACTTTTGATCCTCCTGTCTCAGCCTTTCAGAGTGCTTGGATTACAGACATAAGCTAACACGCCTGGCTATATTTGCCTTTCTTATATAAATTGTGTTAAAGAACAGACGGCCTAAAATCTATTTTCCCTTTAAAAAGAACTCTACTCTTATTATAGTCTTTAAAGTGTTTCACCAAGAAAGAACATGCTTTTAACCTAGAAAATATCAAGAGCAAATTCTCCACATTTGGTGCTTGAGGAGGAACTCTCCTGAGAAATGTACCAGCTATCTCCTACATTTTTAATTAACATGGTGACACTCGTGGGAGCGCCCCTCTACCTCAGTGCTATCTCATTGCCAGTACAACTATATTTAGAAATCACCGAGCCCAGGGTAGAGGTCAGAGAAATCAAATCTCAGCCCTCCCTCTCTTTCTGGATATAGCCATAGGGCCTTATCTGGGTCATCTGTCTGGACTTGCATTTTCCTCAACTGCCAACTAAGATGTTTTAACTGAGTCTCTAAATAGAAAAGTACAAAAAGTCCTAATTTTCAGGAACTGCATTTTATGTTTCCACTCGAGAGCAACAAGACTTAAACATAAATGAAACTTAGTAGAGGGCTGGGAAGATGGCTCAGTGGAATAAGCACTTTCCTGGCATACACAAGGGTCTGAGTTCAATACCCAGTCCTGCCAAAAAAATAAAACAACAACAACCTAGTAAAACTTTCTTTTTAATGTTAGTTTAGAAAATATACCTGGGCCAGAGAGAGCTCAATGGCATAAGCACCTTCCTGGAAAGCTCAAGGTCCTGAGTTTGATCCCTGGTACCAAAAAAAAAGAAAAAACAATACTTAAGATATGTGAACTAAAAGCTGTGGTCTCTGCCATGTCCAGTCATCCATTTGTGGCTCCTCATTTCAAACAGATCATACATGAGTGGGAGGAGCCAAGAGGGAATTTCACTGAGAGTGGGCTGAACACAGGACATTCCTTAGTCCTTGCTGGGGAAAATGACCACGGAGTTTTGAGTGTCTTTCTGATTTTAGGGAATATAAAGAGTGTTCAGATATGCTGGATATCATTTATCTTTCTGTTTGTTATTGAAATGACTTAGTATAGCACTTACATCTTTATATTACAGTCAGTAGTATACACTTCTATCACTGCTAGACATCATATCATCATCTTTGGACTACAGTATCTGACAGGTAAGCAATTCTTCTTTACTAAACATGTGAGATGAATTCCTGGTAAAAGTGGAACCCCACCCCTCTCCTAAGGAATGTCTATATTTTAGGATCCAATGTAAAGGCCTCCTCTCACCAGCAAAGCTGAATCTAGAAAGCTGTTATTATTTCCCACATCTGATATTGGTAAGCTGTACTGAATTTATGTGGGTCAGAACTCCGTTCACCACCTGGGCCAAGCAAAGGTCTTTTTGAGTCCATGTGGTTCTCCCACACCTATGAAGAAGATACTATCATCTCCACCCCACACAATAAATAAAGGAAACAGAGTATTTTTTTTGCTGTATTTAGGACAGGGTCTACAGGGTCTCACTATATAGATCATACTCAGTGATTCTCCTGTTTTCAGGCTCCTAAGTGCTGGGATTACAGGTGTGCCACCCAGTTTCAATCATGGTCTCAGCACACCCCTGGGACGGGTCCAGCATGGCATACAGGGGATCTCACCCTGGCTGTTGCGGTCTGCCTAGGCAGGCACTTCAGTACACTGAGCTATCAGGCCAGCCAAACAGTATTTTATAAGTTCGCCCTTGATTACAGAGCTAGGAAGTGGTGGAATATTATCTTATGCCATGGATCAACCATGTTGGCATCCTGATCATAGACATTGAACCCCAGAACTAAGAGATTTCTATTAAGCCATTGTAACACTGTAACACTTTGTTCTGGCAGCCCAAGCACATGACACAATACTTTTATCTAGTTGTTTAAGCTCTCTTCTTAATTACTTGGCCTTGTTCCTTGTTTTGATTATTCTGCTGGAGAACCATATTAAAACCATGGGCATAATATCAATGTGAAAATATTCATGAATTACAAATCCCTTTTCTTACATATTAACTATGTTTATATCTCCACATTCCCTGTATTCCTATCTTGATATTATGAGGTTGGGATATTCTTTTACTGGACATCAAATCTGCTCTGAATTCCTGACCAATAGATTGTCCTTTCTCCCAAAGTCAGCAATCAACTCCTCTGAAAACCAAGAAACAATGTGGCAATCTCAATTTTTAGATTAGTGGCCTACTTCCAAAGGCAAGATAAAATAAATTCTTCCTCATCTCTGAGCTCTACAGGTCTGTAGTAGCCAAAGGAGAAAATTATGCACAGGTTTCTTATGAGATATGCTGCTGAGCTGGAGATTAGCACTTGACAATTTCTGCATCCCTTTAGAATCACACTGTTGAATGGAGAATTTAATCCTTGGTCTTAGAAAGAAGTTAGGGTTGGCACTTTACCTTGGAAGCTAGTAAAGCTTAATAGGAATCTTGGTAATTCGCACAAGTGCTCATTCTCCAATAAAAGGTTAGTGTGTGCTCTTAACAGGGAGGGCATGGCATGTTTGTATGTACATACTAAGCCTACATACTGATAGTGGATCTTGTCTCTTGAGATGAATAGGGAAAATATTTTAACACGTGATTTTTGTGTATGTAGTCTTAAAGTATAAAATATATGACTTATGTTAAAAGAAAAACCTGTAACACACACATAATGTGTCGGGTACATATCCAGTCGTTTCCCTTACCCTGCTATCTTCCTTCACACATGCTTGTAGGGGTTCTAAGCATTGGCACCTACAGGAGGTTGTGAAGCTCTTTTCCAGGATCACCCAATAGGCAAGACCCTGAGGCTGGGTCACTGGCAAGGATCTCTGGTGATAGTAGGAAGAAAAGAAAAAGACAAATGTAAAAGCAGAAACAGTGGCTTAGGAAAATAAGAAAAAAAATAGAGGATGGAGAAGTGAAAGAATGGTAGTAAAAGACTGGGAAGGTTATAATGAAAGAAATGTTGGAAAGAGTAAACTGGTATTTCATAAAATACACAAATGGTCAAATACTGGAAAAATGATTTACATCATGAGTTATCAAGGAGTTGCAAAACTGAAAATGAAACAAGAGGCCACAAGCTATGGATTAAATATGTTCCCTGAAGTTCGTTCAGTAGGAACTTAATCCTTGCTGCAACAATATTGATAGGTGGAATCTTCTATGGGTGATTAGGCCAGGAAGTTTGTGTCCTCCCTATTGTAAGAGTGGGTTAATTATCATGGTAGTAGGTTCTCAAAGGACTCCCATTCCTCCCTCCCCTCCTGTGTCTCTGCTTCTCTGTGTATGCATACATATATATATATATATATATATATATATATATATATATATATATGCATAGGGATAGGTCTGTGCTTGCACATTTCACTTGCCCTGCAATCATCTGCCACAAGATTTTAGTAAGAAAGTTCCCTCATCAAATGCTGACTGCTCTGTCTTAGATCTCCCTATCTCCAGAACTATAAGAAATAAATAGGTATGGATTTTTAAAAACTTAAATTATACAATCTCAAGTATTTTGTTATAGTACCACAAAATGGACCAAAAAATTACATTCCTACCAGAAGTAAAATTAAAGAGATTGAGGACTACCCTTGGTAAGGACTTAGAGCAACTAGAATTACTATACATTGTGGACTAGCACATAAAATGGTATGACCACTTCAGTAGTTTCTTAGAAAATCAAATATACAACTTGGCTTATGATCTAGCAATTCCAGTCCTAGAAATTTAAGACAAATGAAATCATTAGGCCAAGCAAAACTTGTAAAAACTATCTCTAATGTTCATAATTCATAATTGCTGCAAAGTGGGAAAATTTCAGGAGTTACAGAATGTGGCACATATATAACATTACAGACAGAATAGAGAGGCCCTCCAGATGCCCCTTGAGCTCAGTAGGGACAGTCAAGTGATCAGCAGGTGGCTTCTGGCTCCTGGCTCCTCAGTGTCAGTCTGAGCTATTGAAAGACATGTCCGTCTGCAGGTGGCCTGCATCTGGTGATGGAGCCAATTGGAAGATAAGAGCACAACTATTTCTACTTTATGTCAGAAACTGGTGGAGAAAAAAAAAAATTAATATAAGTCACAAGTTATGTACAAGTACAAAATCCCTATGATGAAAATGGTCATTATGTATATTTAACAGGTACCAATAAACTTAATTTTTAATATATCATATAAATCCTTTTTTATTATCTAAAAGGAATAAAATTGTAAAAAATAATAAACTTTTTTTTTTTTTTTTTTTTTGTCTTTTTGAGACAAGGTCTCACTATGCAGTTCAGGCTGGCCTTAAACTCACTTTGTAGCTCAGGCTGGTCTCGAACTCACAACAATCCTCCTGCCTCAGCCTCCCGAGTGCTGGGATTACAGGCATGCGCCACCACGCCCGGCTTAATAAACTTAATAAAAGCATGTTTTACGTATAAAAAAGAAAAGAACCTGGTGCTCAGCTTCCTCAGAATTCACCAGAGACTCTGCTTGGCCTGCACAGCAGTTCAGCTTCTTTTCCTTCATCACCTTTAGTTCTGCTACTATCTGCTTCCTCTCTTGGTCCATGGTAAACTTCTTGCACCTCTGACTCTAGGTCAGCACCTATTCCCAGACAATTTAGCCTGCTGCAATTGAATCTGGGAAATAGGGCTTGAGAGCTGCATCACTCAGCACCCAACCATCCAGGGAGTTTCTGGATTGTTTCAACTTTCACAGGCAATGAATCAGCAGAGGATATGTGGAAGAAGCTGTACTGAAGGTATAATGTCACTTGGAAGGGACTTATGGAAGGTATAATAGATAAAGGATAAGCATAATGATAAAATGACTCCTAGATGCAAAAGAAAAATAATAGCTTTGCCTGGCATGGTAGTGCACACCTGTAACCCCAGTGCTCTGGAGGCTGAGCATCGTTTTTCCACCCTATGTTTCTGGAATTCATTCTTTATTTCAGATTCTATGTATTCAAATATTTCTTTTTTAAATTGGAGAATTACTTCTCGTATTATTTCCTCTATAGCTTTCTGCTGTTGTTCCTTTGCTGCTGTATCTGTTACTTCATTTGTTGCAGCTGAGCTAGTGTCCTCTGCCTTTCCTGATGGACTCGAGGTCTGGGATTGCATTTTTCCCCTTCTCTTTGTCATTTTGTATAGCACTGATCTTTGACCTTTGGTGTAGAGCTTTGGTGC
>PVKA01041762.1:0-17870 GCA_004027165.1 Ctenomys sociabilis
CTTAGTAGCTGTCTTAGTTACTCTTCTCTCATTGCTGAGACAAATACCCAACACCCAAAATGAAGGAAGGAAAGGTTTATTTAGCTCACAGTTACTGGAGGTTTCAGGCCATATTCAGCTGGCTCCAAGGCAGAGGGGCAAGTGGCAGAGAGCAGCAGTTCACGGCGGATGAACAGCAACAATGACAACAAAGAGCAATTGCTAAAGAAAGTCAATCTCTGTGTCTGTTACATTCCATTCAGGTTCTCTGCCCCAGCGTGGGATGTAGTACTCACACCCATAATCCCAGCAGTACTAAGACTCATAATCCCGGCCTTGGATCACACATAATCCCAGTGGATCATGAGTTAATCACAAACTGTAGAAGTCCCCACCCCATGACTACATGAGGCTTTGGGGGGACAACTAGACACAAACCATAACAGTAGCTATCAAGGTTTGGTCAAAGGGCTTGGGTCCAAATCAAGATCTTGCAGAGGAGGAGACAGGCTAGGAGGCTGGCTCTGGGCCTCTACAGCACAGGATGACGGTGACACCAGAGTGGCTATGGACTTTGGAGCCTACACATGGCTGCTGGGTCTGTGTCACCCGTGGTGAGGAGCAGCAGAGAGGAAAGTGACTTGAAGCAGGGTCAAAGTTAGACTTTAAGGCCTGGCAGCCTTTGTCCACATCATTTACCTCCCTCAGCCCAGCCTCAGAGACGGGCAGAGGCATGGGGGTGCAGGAGCGCTGCCGGGGCTACTTAGCTTAGCTCTCTAGAAGAAAGCCTATGAGGACACAGATGCCTGAGATCCCTCCAACCCCCTGCCCACAATGAATAGCAAAAGACAAAGTAGGGGTCCGAGGAGAAGCCCTCCTTCCTCTCAATATCCCTAGGGTGATTACATCTTCGGAGTTCACTGCGCAGCTGCTTGGCACTTACAGCTTGAACTGGCAAAGCTAAGACAGAATGAGGGCTGGCCATGTACCCGATACTAGTTCAAGTGCTTAGTACTAGGTGCCAAGTACATATATCAACTCATGGGGGGCAGCAATCCTATGGGGCAGGCCATAATATTGTACCTATCCTACAGATAAAGAAGCTGAAAGCCAGAGGTCTGGAATAACTCATCCAAGGTCAAAAAGCCAGAGGACACTGAGGCCCCATGAACACCCCAGATGGTTTGACTTCAGGTATTAACACTCATAATCCCCCTAAGAACTGCACACTGCACATCACCTGCTAGACTGAGTCTGATATAGCATGCAGAGGATGTGGCTTGAAATCTCCCAAAACATACATTTCAGAATTTCTTCCCATAATGGTGAAAAGCCCTGTAATTTATTTATTCATAACACTTTACATAAGATGCCAACAAACTTTTTCAATAAAACAGCAGATAGTGAAGACTTTAGTCATTGAGGCCATACAGTCTCCTCCCTTTTTATGGCAAGAAAGTAGCCACAGGCAATATGCAAATGGTGGATATGGCTGGCTGCTAATAAAACTTTATTTAAAAAGCAGTCCTCTGGCCCATAGTTCCAGACCAGTGGTTGGCAAATATTCCTGTGCCCTTGGCATCACCAGGAGGGGCCTGCTTCCAGGTTTTTGACCTCCCACAAGTTTCTCATGCCCAAGGAAAGAGGGTCTGGGTAAGGGCCTGAGAATGTACATCTCTGGGCCACAGAACAACAGATCAAAGTGGTTCAAGTGGACTAATCTCCTAGTGAGAGGCGTTTTGAGGTCTTTTTCCTGGCTGGGATCACACATCATGACTCCAGAATCCAACAGTTCAGAAGTTGAGGATGTTTCTGTTGCTCTGTTGCTAGGTGCTCATGCATTTACCAAAGTACTTAATGTTAAAATGTCAAGGGCCATTCATTTTGCAGGAGAAATTTCGGGAAGCTTTAGAGTGGTGCTGTTGTCTGTGATGACTTAAGCAGGATAGAGTTGGCAAGGCAAGTAGGGGGTCTTAATCAGCAGAACCTTGAAGGAAGGCAGCCCAAATGGCCTGGATCTGGGCTGAAATCTGCTACGCTCCCAGCATTGACCCACTGAGAGACAGCAGGAAAGTTGCACCTGAAAGCAGATTGCTTTGACTGCTATTCTTTGCGTTTTTCCCTTTGCAAAGATGGCTACTTTAGACCATGATTTTACTGCCGTGAACACAACATGATCCCCCGCTGACAGCTGCACGGAGCATTTTAGGGGATCAGACTCATCTGCTGGCTTCCACCCCTTACATGTCACCCTGCCCCAAACTTTCACCACAGTTTTAATTAGCAGCAGAGAGTCCCTGGTGTCCTATAGGGGGCAAGTTTGTCCCTTTTCCACCTAGGCAACAGCCGTTGCTTTTACATACTCGGGAGGTATTTGCAGTTTCAGG
Organism: Ctenomys sociabilis; assembly: GCA_004027165.1. Lineage (NCBI taxonomy): Eukaryota > Metazoa > Chordata > Mammalia > Rodentia > Ctenomyidae > Ctenomys > Ctenomys sociabilis. The sequence goes on from PVKA01041762.1 coordinate 2,367, forward strand.
AGGGCCTGTTGGCAGATTATAGCACAGGGCCTGTTGTCTGGACGGCTTTAGCTTGAGGGTGTGTTCTGGGAGGGCCTGAGGCCTGCACCTGCAGGGCCCCATTTTATTTGTCATTTTTATTTTGTGAGTGGATCTCTCTAAGTCTCCCAGTCCTCCCAGAGTGCTGGGATCACGGGTGCTCCAGCTGAACAGGTCAAGGTGGGGTAGGATTTTCAGGGTGACCTCCACTTGAATGTTAAAGACTTTGGGGAATATGATAGATCTTAGTGTGAGGAGGAAGAATATGAGTCAGAAGCTGATGCATCCCAGAGTCTGCAGAGGTTTCGTAACTGGAGGCTGTGGACACCTAGATGACCCAGGAGCAGTTTCTGCGAACCAGAAGAACCAGAAGTCATATGTAAACTAGCACATGTATATGCATTCTTAGGGAAGGGTCTGGAAAGCCAGGTTTACTGACAGCCTCCTATGTGAGAACCAGCAGATGAGAGCAAACCAGAACTGTGTCACTTGCACCAAGTGCCATGCAATCAAACTGAACTTTGAAATGGGCCAGTTTTCTAAAACCACGTGATTCCAGTCTACCCAGATAAGTGTGATGACAAAGTCTTCTTGGTTCTAATCCCAAAAGGAAAATAATTTTGAACTATCCAGTCTTTTCTTTTTGTTCTCTGTTTCTACAAAGTTCCCTTTTCTGACCAGAAAGCCAGCTTCCATGGCTCATGCTGTTTATTTGTTTGTTTTGTGGTAATGAGGACTGAACCCAGGACCTCCACCCTGAGCTACATCTTGACATTTATTTGCTTATTTTAATTTGAGATACCATTTTGAGAATATGTTAAGTTGCCCGCAGTGGACTCGATCCTGCAACTGTCCTGCCTCAGCCTCCCAAAGGAGCTGGGATGACAGTTTATAAAATGAGGCATTGCCAGATCCTAAAAAGACAAAGAAGAGCCAGTTAGGTCTTTCAATGAAGTTTGCTGTCATTTTGTCTTTTGAGAGTTTCTCAAAGTGATCACGATAATTTAGGAACCCTGCCCTCAAACAGCATTAGTTGACACTTGGTGCCAGTGACCTGGATTCATGCTGTTGCATGTAGCCACTGAGAACTGGAATGGGGCTAGTGTGGCTGAGGACCTGCACATCCGACTTCATTAACTGACACTAAGATGGACACAGAACAGCACAGCTCATCGTGTGAGTTCTGGCAGAAAGGGCCAGCGCTGCTCAGTGCTTTGGTAGATGACGTCTCTATATACCCTGCTGCTCGGTGCACTGCTGTCAGTGACACAGGAGTTGGCCTCTGTGCTTTGGACGCTCGCTTTCCATCTGATGTCCTCTGCTTCTATACCTACATTTTTGGTTCATTTCTCATTTTTTCCTGTTGGTTCTTTGCAGGTAAACAGCTTTGAGTGAGTTTGTGAATCCTCGAGGAGCTTTATGTCTTTGAGATTTAGTAGTTCACCAATCTGCCATGGCTAGGGTCCCTGCATTGTTTGATGTGATACCTAGAATGCTGTCCTTTGATGTGAGCAGCTCTCTGTGCTGGTGTCAGTGGCTACAGGAAGCCAGGAGGGGGCAAGAGCCCTCTGTCTGTGCTGATTCCTGCTTTGCACACAACCTTCTGGCTGGAGTACAGGGCCCAGCCAACTTTAGGCTTCTGCATGATGAGGCCTCGCCCTCGTTACTCTGTCCTGAAGCATAGTGTCCCCTTCCTTCCTTGACTCCACTGACATTTTGTCGCTTCCTCCTGCTTCTCCCTCTGGCTTTTTAACCTCCATTTTCCTTCTGTGGGTCCCCTAATCTCTGCAGTCTCAGGAGTGAGCACACAGCAATAGCACTTGTCTGCAGTGACTGGCACGGTGTGTCTCAAGTTGAGCGGTGCAGCTGCCTTTCTGGCTGCCATCCAGCATGTGTCCCTGATCCCCTTTGCTCTCAGCCAAGCATGGAGCAAATAGAGGTACCCTTTCCTGTGGGTTCCTTCCTGGGACAACGTGTGCCATTAGACGTTTTAGGACATAGGATGGTAGTAAAGGTAGCTATGTAGCTCTTAGGGCCTGTGTCAGATGCCATACTTCTGCCACTTGACAACCCAATTGATAACTCTGATGAGGCTTTTAAAACACTTGCACTCAGTGTGCTACCATCCCCTTGCCAACCAGGGCTTCCTTTCCTCCATGCTTAGTGACACTGACTGCCCTGACTCAGCCTCCCTTTCCTGGCTGCAAGCAATTGAACTACAGGGAGATGAGCGGACCTGACAGTGTGGGACCTGGGACCAGTCTGAAACTTCCAGCACAGTTGGGATGAGCAGTCAGCAGGATGAGCCTTGGGCTGTTCACTGTCACATTTCATGAAATAAAACAAGAAAATTCTGTCTTTGTTGGAAGGGAGCATGCTCAGCTGAAATAAAGTGAGGTTGTTGATCATAAACCATAAGGTGTTCTGGTCTGTGAAGAGGGAAGGGCAATACGTGCTACTTGAAAAGTGACAGAAAACATACATTACTCAGTACACAGGAAACAGCAGCACTAAGCCTTTGTCAACAGCTATTGGGGACAAATTTCCTAGGAGGTTCTGGACACCTTCCAAATCAGGGATATTTGAGGTGAGAGTGGTGCGAAATGCCTATAGCAGCAGTCTGGGAGGCTGAGGCAGGGGGATTGGAAGGTGAGGCTCAGCCTGTATCAAATTTTTAAAAAATAAATAAATAAATAACAAAGGTTAGGGGCTATAGTGCAGGTTTCTGAGTTCATTCCCAAGTTCTGAAAAATGATAAAAAGAGACTTTTGTAAACATCCTTGCAACGGCAGAGCCAGCAAAGGTGGGGTGTAACCTAAGTCAGGCAGGTTGCTGACCACTCTCTGTAGAAGGACAGAGTGCCCTAAGCTTGGGCTCCTGCGCTGTGATTTGAAGCCATTGCACTCTGCCTAGCCTCAGAAGGACTTGGGGAGCAAGAAGGATCTGACATGAATACGAGGCTCCTGCTGCTTACAGCTCTGGGAATATGCAGGCCCATGACCCAGGACTCTTGCATTTCTTGCCAGCAGCCATGAGGCCCAGGCCAACCGACTCATGAACTGCTGGGGCTGCCAAACCTCAGACCTCCACACTTAATACCTTGTCGATGTTCCTTGGTTCCACCCACCTGCCTGACTTCCAATCTTCTGTAGAGATTTGGAGTTAGGCCAAATGCTTCTTCGGAAGCACACAGCCAAGTGAGCTCCCATTGGCATGGGAGTCCATGACACCCATCACCAAAGTTCAGGCCATGCTCAGTGGCTGGATGGGGTGTTGCAGCAGCAGCAAAAGATAAGGCCCTGAAAGTTGAAAGTGTGCTCCTCTCCAGTTCTTGCCTGATTCCCCATCCCAGGAACTCACTCTCTCCCAATCCCAGCCTTCTGGCTGGAACTCCTTTCCCATTACCCAACTTTACTGAAACAGCCTGATTTTACAGTAAAAGCTTTTACTGCTCAAGATTCCCAGCCACTCTGTCCCCACGCCTGGCAGGACACAGTGTCTTTGGCAGGGCCATTTGTGCTGACTGTCATCTTGAATTGTCCCTGTGCTCACCTTGTCCCTCACTCCCGACCCTGGCTGAGCCACTGCTGTGGGCTGGCCCACTCCCCAGTGTTGATCTGCTCTGGGGCTGTGCCAAGCTTCCTTCTTAGTCACCTTATCACTGTGCCAAAGTCGTAACAGGCCTAGACACCCAAACTGGACTGGAAGCACTGTGGCAGATGCCAAGCACACAAGCCAAAGCACAACATCAGAAGGGAATGAGAAACCCGAGGGACCATGGCCATGATAAGGTGACCTTGGGCATGGCTTCCCTGCATTAGCACCTGCCTTGTGGCCTTGGCATCCTTTGCTATGATAACCTGGTATGCTGTGGGATGGGCCTCTATCACTGATGTGTCACTTGCAGTCCACCTCCCCAGTTTGCACAGAAGAACCGTCGCCAGGCATTGTCAGTGTCTCCGGAGGTCCAAAGTAAGCCCCAGCTGTGAACCACAGAGCTGTTATTAGAGGCTGCCTGAGTAATTCTTTACTTTAGACTTTGTGGGTGGGGTCATTTGTGATTAGTTTCTCAACCTCAGCACCATGGTACTAATAGCAGTGTTTGGTTGTTTGGTTTGGTACTAGGGATTGAACCCAGGACCTTTGCACTGAGCTATATCCTCAGCCTTTTTGTGTTTTGAGACAGGGTGTTGCTAAGTCACTAAGTTGCTCGAGCTGTGCTGGAATGTGCGATCTTGTTTCAGCCTCTCAGAGTACAGGGTCACAGGCTTGGGCTAGCATGCCTGGCTCCAGTAATTCTCTCCTGTACATGAGAGGAACTATTCTGTGCATTTCAGGATGTCTAACTGCAACTTGACGTAATTTGTACCTCTTTCACCCCTCAATATGGACAAAAATGTCCCTGACCATTGCCAAATATTCCCTGGGGAATGAAGCTAGCTCTGATTGAGAACCACTGTCCTGGAGCTCTGGTGGCTTTGGCTGCTGATGGGTGAGTGTGCGGGTGGAGTATAAAGGGACAAAAGGAAGCAGATAGATGGAGAGGCATTTTGGAGGGAAGCCCTTCTAACATTATTTTGAAACAGAAATTTCCACACCATGGCTATTTCATTAACAGAGGAAGGGTGAGTCTGTTTTCCTGCCCCTCCACCAAGCCTGCTTTTTGTGCTTTGGGGGCCATTCACAAATGGCTGGAGGCATGTTTGGGTGTCATAACTGGGGAGTGGAGACCTTATGGCCATCCGGTGAGACTAGAGAGCTACTAAACGGCCTAGAGTGCACAGAGCACGGTGACAATGAAGGTGCAAATGCCCACGGGCCTAGGTGGCAAAACCTGGCCTATGGGAGTGCAAGTCCTTCGTGTCCAACTGGAAGCTGCACTGCAGCACACTTCTTCCAGGACTCACTTGCACGATGGCCCTCATAAACCATAGGGACCCTCGTCCAACCCTGGCGGCCACCTGCTCTTTCTGTGTTTGTGGAGAATCAGCAAACTGATGAGCCCGAGGTCAGTGGAAAGGGAAGAGAGGAGGAAATGAGCACCACTGAAAGGCAGAGCCAACCTTGAGAAACTGTAGGTCTTGGTCCTGGCCTCTGTGTGACCGAGGTGTGTGTCTCAGTTTCATGTCCATTAACCTCAGAAGATCAATCTCTGTTGGCCAAGTTGCATTCCATTACTTGAGTACAAAAGGGTTGAAACAATGCATGCATCTGAAATTAGAAATGCTCAGAAAAATTTTCCTATGCAGCTACTCCATGCACGACTCAATAGTGGCATGAGACCCATGTGGCAAGGCATCATGTAAAAAGGAAGATGTGACACTGGCAGGCTGATGATAAAGAAAGTGGTGACAAAGGGCTCATGTCTCCCCACACCAGCCCTTCCCATAACTGAAAACTAGGCATCAAAGTATACACTGTAATCCCAGCACTCAGGAGGCTGAAGCAGGAGGATCGCCATGACTTCAAGGTCAGCCTGGCCTACATATTGAGTTTGAATCCAAACCAGAAGATATACCTAGAAAAACGAACAAGGATGAAGGAATACCACTTATGAAACCTCAGATGATTATGTTTATCAATCAAGTAAAAGAAATGTACAGAGTCGTATATAATTTCTGGGAGCCTTTAAAATAAAATATAAGGGGAAACTCCTTTAGAATGTAAAAAGCAGAGAGAGAGCAGGTATAGAAGCATTAACATCTCTGTTGCTTGCATACCTTTGTTTGTACTCATTTCCACCTATAAAATATTCATTAGAACACTGATTAAGTTCACCTTGTAGGCTGCATTTGGATTACTTGTAAGGCAACTGGATGGCTGGATCAATTATTTTATATTGCAGTTAATTCACATATTCTTCAGAAAGCACGTTGAGTTACAGTGTGTAACTAATCTTCTATCAGAGGTGGGCACTTGCAAAAGGGATGACGGAAAACTGTAGTTACTATTTAATGTACATTAAAAAAAATATTGCAGTGAGAGGCACTTTGCCATTAATTCCCCTCCAAATACTCCTCATTCATAATATGTTGCACTCAGCCCATCATTCTTGCCACTTTCTGAAGCAATTCTGAAAATCTTCCCCTGTATCTTTACAAGATGTGATCAAAACTACAGTACTTGCTGCTACTGGGTGCCGTAGGTGCCAAGAGACTTCTGGTTCTTTGCTAAAGTCAAAATGACCCTGACAGGCAAGCGTCTGATAATGAGTCAGGGCATCAAGGCAGCTATGAAAGAGGACTTCCAGAACTCTTTCAGAAAGTGGCAAGAATGATGGGAGAAGTATCTTTAAAACCAGGAGGAGGATTTTGAGGGAGATTAATAGCAATGTGTCTTTTACTGTAATTTTAAGACATTTTAGTTCACACTGTACTTTTATCACACTTGGTATTTATTTATGTATTTATTTATTTATTTTTGAGACAGGGTCTCACTGTTTAGCCCATGCTACTTTTGAACTCACAGTGACCCTCCTGCCTCAACCTCCTTATTTTCTGGCAGAATTTTTGAGCAAAGCTGTTGACTTTTGTCTCCTTGCATGAGAATTGGATGTCTTCTCTCCCCCAAAGAAAGAAAAGGAGGTGTCCAATAACAAGTCCATACTCGCTTCCTGGGAAAGGAGAAGAAAGCAAATGGAGATGCCGGAAGGGCTCACTGCCACTCGCGGAGCGCCCTGCAGCCCCACAGTAGTTTCAAAGGCAAATCTCTTGAACACGTGCAGCTCTAAGGCTCCCCTCCCTAACCCCATTTATTAGAAAGACAGGTTCCCACTATGTAGTCCAAACTGACTTCAAACTCTTGGATCTTCTTGCCTCAGCCTACTGAGTACTTGGATTACAGGCACCTGCCACCACACCCTGCCAAGCCACCATTTTCTGGCAGCAGCCACGGTGACACGGAATTCTAATGGGTGTTCCTGACGCCCTCAAGTTCCTCCCACCAAACACTCGAAATGCTGGGATAGCTTCCCAATGGACAGCATAGAATATTTTTCAAATCTGTTTTAGAAAGAGCTTTCATGCATCCTTGTAATTAAAACCCCAAAAATAGCAGGCGACACCAGAGGGCGCCTTTTGCTTTGCTATTCTGTTGACAACTCTCAGCTCCAAGAAGGAATTTGTTTTGGGACTGACAATGGACAGAACTGCAGCTTGAGGCGCCACACCCTTCGCTGTCTCCTTGGCTCCCTCCTTATATTCGGAGAAATTCAGGATACAAGGAATGGTTGCAAACTCGGATCTTCCTACAGGCCCGCAAGCCTTGCCTTGGGCGGGCGGGCCAATGGATCCGTGCTGTGCTGAGCCTGCCCACTGCCCGGGGTTTCCCAAGGGGGAGCAGCTGGAAGTTGAAATCCAGGGATTTCTCCTTTCCCACTACACCGTCTCTTGGCCTGGGCCTGACAAGGTCCCTGCTGTCGGTGTGCTGAAATAAATGTCCCGCCCTGGGGTATAAATGGGGGCATGCTTGGAACCCTCAGCGTGGAGAGTTATGGGTGAATGTGACTCCCACAACCTCCCCATCAGAATAGCTGTCCTGCAGCGGCAGCTGTGAAGTGCAGACAGTCAGCAAACTGGAGACAACATTACAGAGAACTGGAACAGCCTAAATATTTCCCTGTAAAAGGAAATGAATATAGTAAAAGCTGGTTTTAGAGGCTGAGGACGGACGATCGCCAGCCTGGACTACATAGCAAGTTTAAGGCCGGCTTGAACTACATAATGATACCAAGTCTCAAAACAAACTAACTAACTAAACTAAACAAAGCCATATAGGAAAAGGTTTAGTCCTCGGATCCGGCAGTTCTACTGATTCTACATCAAATGGCTACTCTGTGTACTCAAGGCTTCCTTGCTGCCAGCGTCATGCTTTGGTGTGGACCTGGCCCTGTCTCCTACTCCCGCCTCATTTTCAAATAAAAGCATCACTTCCTGGCAGTGCTGGTGGCAAGCCGGGCTGAGTGCAGAGGGAGCCGCGTCAGCACAAAACCCGCATCCTGGCTGAAAATTCTCCTTTCTTTGCTTGCAGATGCAAAGTGGGAGGCCTGCCTGGAAAGCTCGGCCTGCATCCCTATGAGGAGGGGCAAATTTGGGCTTCAAGGTTTTTATGCTGTCAGTCAGCAGGGCGCATGAGCGTGTCACTCTCTGGATGTGAGAAATAGCGGCTGTCTCACCCTCTCCGCCCCGACTGCCTGCACGCTTTTTCCTTCATTCACAGCCCCTGTGAACTGGAGATGCCTGTGCCAGCGATGTGCTGAGTGGGAGCCCTTGCCTCCATCCATCGTTGCAAAATGTCTTCCAGCTGGGGGCGGTGGCTCACGCATATAATCCCAGGAGGTTGAGACAGGAGGACTGCAAATCAGAGCCCAGCCTGGGACAATTTAGTGAGAGTTTTTTTCAAAAGAAAAAGCAAATTGAAAGGGTCTGGGATGAGCTCAGTGGCAGAACACCCGAGTTTGATGCCCAGTATCCATACCACAAGTTGTCTAAAAAATACTAGCCCTTCCTAGAATTCTTGCCTGAAAATCTGTTCACATGCTGGATAACAGCTGACAAATAGATGGTGACCCTGGTAGGGGGTCATGGATGGCACAGACTATGAGCTTAGGGTGTTTGTGTGCACATGTGCTGTAGATGTTATCTGGTCCTATGGACCTAAAGGACAATCTGGAAAGAGCCCGTAGCATCCATGTTGGGTAGCTCTGGAAACCATAGCTAAGTTGGATGGGGTCCCCACACACACACGAATTTTCTCTGCTTCAAGCTAAAGCAAATCATCCCCTTCAAATCTTTTTTTTCCTGTATTTTAGGGAAGGGTGTTCAGGGTGTTCAGAGTCTCATTACTGTATTGGACTCATAGTGATCTGCTTGTTTACAGTCTCCCATGAGCTGGGATTACAGGCAAATGCCACCATGCCCAGTCTCAATTGCCACCTCAGCACACACTGGGGCTTGCACAGCAGGCCTGGGAATTGAACCCCCGTTCTGCTTGCAGGTGCTATAATCTGCTGAGCTATTTGGCTGGACCCCATTCAAATCTTGTGCCAGGCTTTTGTGGACTTAACTGCTACAAGCAGAAACCTAGCCAAGCCACGCACATATGTGGTCCCCAGTATTCGGGAAGCTGAGGGCAAGTGTCGCTGTGGGAAGTGGCTGAGCTGGAGATCCACAATATATTTGGGAGCTAGAGCACTACTAGCCCAAGAACATGGAGCCCCAGGCCAAATGTGTGAACAAGTTGCTGGGACTAGAGCAAAGCCAGCCCAGCAGGTGTCTGGCCTTGGTTTTCCACCCTGTTAACTACAGCACAGAGAGCTGTGAGAATGTTCTGCTTTTAGTATTCTCAGTAGAACATGGAGGCCTTGCCCTTTTGACTCTGTCATGTATGGCCCCCTTTTTATGGTGTATAAATAAAGATGCAGACTGTGCTGGGTTATCGCTACCTCTGCATCAGAAAAGTCAGGCCCCAGCCCCTGGCCATGAGAGTAGAGAGTGCCTTTCTTGTTGAAGCAAAATTTTATGTCATGCTTATCTCAATGAGAGAGAGAGAGAGAGAGAGAGAGAGAGAGAGAGAGAGAGAGAGACAGAGAGAGAAAGAGACAGAGAAAGAGACACAGAGAGACAAAGACAGAGACAGAGACAGACATACAGACAGACATGACACAGAGAGAAAGACAGGATATAAAAATAGTGTTAAACTGGACGTGGCAGTATACTCCTGTAATCTCAGTACTCTGGGAGGCTGAGGCAGGAAGATCACAAGTTCAAACCAGCCTGGAAAAGGTAGTGACTTGATGAAACTGTCTCAAAATAGAAAGCAAAGCAAAAAGGCTGAGATGTAGCTCATTGTGAAGGCTGTGGGCCAATCTCCAGTACCATCCAACAAAAGAAAGGTATTGAAGCTCCCTCACACAGTGCACAGAGGAGTAACTTGACAGCAGCAACAACTTGTTACAAACAGCAATCTCAGCACACTGTGGAGCAGGCAAAGGTATTCACACTTAGTCCTCCCTCAAGTGGCGTCCTGCCTGGTCACTGCTATCCAGAGCTATGTCAAGTGCAAGCTACTGAGCTACTAGGAGATTTCTGAGGTTCTAGGAGTTTGGAAAGAGCAGACATCCTATAACCTCAGGGTTAGATGTACCGGCAAAACTATAGATGGGGCCAGGCGTGGTGGCACAGGTCTATAATTCTAGCCCTAAAGAGGCTGAAACAGGAGGATCACCATATGATCAAGGCCCAATACGGGCTATATACTGAGTTCAAGGCCAGCAAGACTGAAAAAATAAGTTAGGTAAAAAACAAAACAAAACTACAGACCAAATGAAGGAGCAAAACTGCCCAGGAAATCAGTGTACTTCTTTGTTCCCCTTGTTCATTTAAATATGATTTTTAGTCTTTCTTGTGAGACAGTTTTAAAAATAGAAGGCTTGCATTGAATTGGCAGGGGATTCATTGACAGGCTGAAACTGTTAGACGCCTGAGTGCTCCTAAGAGGTGGAGAAATCCAACAGAGCCTAGAAAATCTCACTTGCCTGTATAGCACGGGGAAAATTATTTGGCCTGCACGGCAAATGGCATGTTTCTCTCACATTCTGTTCCCTGTTATTAGTCCAACACTGGATAATTCAATTCATTTTATGGCCTAAAAGAAGCTTCTGGTGTGTTCTAGACTGTTCTAGGATAGAGGTCAGCAAATATGTGTATGGTGTCTATTTCTAAACAGAACATAAAACTTTGCTTTAAAAACAAGCATAGTGCTACAAATTCTCTGGTGATTCCTATTTTTTCTTCCTTTTTTGACAGTATTGGGGATTGAACCCAGGTGTGCTGTACCATAGAGCTAAATTCTTTTTCTTTTGTATTTAGGATAGTATGTACAAGGTGTACAGGGTGTACAGGGTGCATAGGGTCTCACTGTGTAGACTGTACTTGTAGTGATCCTCCTGTTTACAGCCTCCCGAGTGCTGGGAATAGAGGTGCATGCCACCATGCCCAATATCAGCACATCCCAGAGTATTAACTCCTGGCCTCTGTGCCTGCCTAAGCAAGCACTTTAATCTGTTGAGCTATTTGGCGGGCCCCAAATTTAAAGTTTTTTTTTTTTTTTTTTTTTTTTTTTTTGTGGTACTGGGGATTGAACTCAGGACCTTGTACTTGCCAGGCAAGTGCTTGTCCTACTCAGCTATCTCCCCCACCATAGAGCTAAATTCGGAGTGTTCTTTTTTTATTTATTTTGGGGTAGGGTCTCACTAAGTTGCCCAGGTTGGCCTCTGACCTGCAATTGTTCCTGAGTCCCTGGGAGGGCATGCACCTCTGTACCTGGCTTGTGAGTCCTTCTAAAATTGTTATCTGTAATGCATAAGATAGTGATTCAGTGACTTGTGCCAGGACTCCATGACAAGGGCTTGAGGGTTTATTGCTTCATTTTCTTTCTTTTTCTACCCCCCAATGAGCGATCCAGTTTCTTCCCTGTGCTCATTCAGCTACCTTAGCTACTATCTTTGTCTGCAGGCAAATGACAAAGGGGACAGAAAGACATAGACTTTTCCTTTTAAGATACATTACTTCTTTTTGATTTCAATGTTCAGAATTGGGCTACTTAGCCACATGTAGTTCCAAGACAATATATATTTTTATCTGGAGTTGGGGTGGCCATGAATTCAATGAAGCCTGGACACTATTGCAGAAGAAGGGGAAACTCTGGTCATATTCTCTCAGACAACATAGTACTTATTTTCCCATGGCTTATGCAAAGCTATTAGTTTTCTTTCTTTCTTTCTTTCTTTCTTTCTTTCTTTCTTTCTTTCTTTCTTTCTTTCTTTCTTTCTTTCTTTCTTTCTCTTTCTCTCTCTCTCTCTCTCTCTCTCTCTCTCTCTCTCTCTCTCTCTCTCTCTCTCTCTTTTTCTTTCTTTCTTTTTGAGACAGGATCAGGCTGGCCTTGAACTCACTGTGTAACTCAGGCTTGCAACAAGCATTCTGATCCTCCTGCCTCAGCCTCCCAATTACTGGGTTGACAGGAGTGTGCCACCAAACCTGGCTACAAGACTGTTATTTGGGAGGCCCATTGTATGTTCTTGACATAACCTGGGGGTTCTATGACAACAGCCACTTTCCAGAATATAAATCAGAGGCATTACAAAAGATGGTGTGAGGTACCCTACAATTGTATTTTCACATGCATGATATTTTAATCAAATGTGATGTTCTTCAAAAGGAAATACTCTGTCTCTCCTTGCCAGCATGAGTCACCACCAAAATACCTCTCCAAGTTTTCATTCCTCACAGCACAATGTGCAGGCCAGTTCTTCTGTGGGTTTCAAAGCCTAGCCTGGAACTGGGGAAATAGCTCAATGGTCTATGCACCTGCCTGGCAAGTGCAAGGATCCAGATGTGATCCCTGGTACCACAAGCCATGGTGGCTACTGAAACCAGGAATGGTAGTATACACCTGTAATCCCAGTGCTAAGGAGGCTGAGATAGGAAGATCACTATGAGTCCAAGCTGCATAGTGAGGCCCTATACCAAATAAATGAATGAATAAATAAAAAAACATAAATGTGATCAAATGCCAGCCTGGGCTGAACTTCTTTGTGCAGATGTTGTTGGCAGCAAATGTTAGTATTGGTCCTCTTCCCTGGGTTGGCTGGACATTATGGAGGAAGGGATAAAAGAATCTTCCATTTATGTTAAAAAAAAAAAAAAAAAGAGGGTTATTTAGGAGGAAAGTAAATCATGGGTAGCATATGGTTATTTGAGGTCTAGGAATTCCTATGGGGAGGATGCCATTCCATATTTGGGGGATGCAATAGCCTCGAATGTGCCCAGAACAGACCCCGGGAAGTCGGTATAAGCAGAAATAAATAGTATTGAGAATAGGATTGCTTTATAGGTTTAACCTACTATCACTCCCTGGGATAAATAGATGGTGTGGTTGTAGGGTTGGCACAGAAGTCTGAGTGCTGAAATGCAAATGGCTTTATTGGAAGCTTGTGCCAGCCACAGATCTGGCATTAGAGTGGTAAGAACTAATCATACTTCCCAATCCTGTCACCATGCCACAGCCGTTTGTGCACTGTGTCTCCAGTGTTACTGGAGACAAACCAGAGGCCTGGATTCCTTTGTCTGCGCACACCAAGGGTATAAGAAAAACCTCCTAAATGGTAAAATGAATTTGTCCAAAATTCAGCCAGGGCAGAGCTGGATGGACCTGAGCCCAGAAGCCAGGCCTGGCTGGTCGAGTTTGAGTTTGATGTAACTAGTCCCAGTGAGTGGAGGTGTACTGCTAGACCCAGTGAGGCCCAGACTCAGGCCTAGACCTATGGGAGGATCCTTGCAGCACAGAGGTGGCAGGAGGTAACTTGGGTGAACTACTCTGCCTAGAGGATTCCAGGTACACAAATGGGACGTGCTCAGACAGAACTCAAAGGAACTAACTGAAATACAAATTCACAATTTAAAATCTGCTTTGTTTCATAACTGCTCTATTTGTTTGTCTTTCTTGTCCTTATTGTTTGTTTTTCGGTATCAGGGATCAAACTTGGGACTTTGCTCATGCCGGTCAGATGCTTATGCAACTGAGTTGTCTCCCTAGCCCAAGATCTGGTTTGTTATACAGCCATAACATGCTTTCCTATGTTCTAAAGTACAAATCCATTAGTTACAAAAGTTTGTCAATTTCTAAATTTCACTAGCTGTTATTAGTATTGCTACCTGTACTACTGTAAATAGGATACCATACCTTCCTTAACCACATGGTCTCCCTTGGGTAATAATATCAAGAGGCACTAGGGTGCCTTATCAAAGCTCTAAACTGAAAGAGGAAGGACAGTCCAAATGGAAACCAATATCTCACTCTCAATTAATAGAGAAGACCAGATTTTGAGACACACACAAAACAAGAATCTCTGACACAGGAGAGATATCTAAAGAACAGACGCTTTACAGAAAGGTACTGGTTGCAGTGATACAGCTACCTACTATCATACTTTCACAAAAAAGTATCACAGAAATCAAAATCAAAAGTTCTCTCTGATATAGAAAATGACAAAAAAGAAGGAGCAAAATGCAATCTCAGGCCCTGAGCCCACCCATAAAAAATCCAGAAGACATTAGCATAGAAGACATTGAAAGCTACACACCTGAAATATCTGAAATGATAGCAAATGAAGTAAAGAAGCAACTGCAGAAGGGTTTAGAGGATATCAGATCAGAAATAATCTCTCAGGCAAAAAAGAAATGGTAACTATAATAAAAGAATTACTAAGCATTTCTAAAGAAGACAGTGATTAAAAAATAGAGAATAGAAAATTGATACAAAATTTGAATGAACAATATAGGAAAGAAATGGAATGCATGAAACAGATTCAAAGAGATATGCAGGAAATAAAAAATTCCACTAAAAGTTGGCAAAACCAATTGAATGAAAGTGAAGATAAACTTTCAGACCTTGAAGACACCATTGCAGCTAGCAAACAAGTAAGGAAAGAGCTCTTAAAAACAAGAACCCAGGTATGTTAGTCAGGGTTTTGCTAGAGGAACAGATAGAATACAAGGAACAGATCTAACATAAGATGTACAAGTATACAAGAAATTACATGTTTGGCTTATGATGGTCAGCCTCAGAGTTCAATGAGGAAGTGTGTAGACGGTGTCTACACACCCAAGACTGAAGGATTCAGTCCCAAGGTCTGAAGCTCTCTGCAGTGCTCCATGCAAGTCTCTATCAGTTGGCGGATGGGTTTGCAACAGAAGGCTGAAGAATCTGCAATGGAAAGCTGAAGGATCCAAGCTGGAGGCCCAAGTGTCAGCACTGGGAACCAGGATATGATGTCTAAGCTGATGGCGAAGACTGAAGTTCTTCCAAGGAAGTGGAACACTAAATCTTTCCTCAATCCCTCTGTATACCCTTTTTGTGCTGAGTCACTCTGGGGAAGGCCCTCCCCACCCTAGGATGGGCACCTCTATGACCTAGGGTGTGGTGCCCATGGCCCAGGGTGTGAAACCACCAATGGGATCCAGCCAAGTTGACACAGTGTGTCGACAACTGCACCAGGAAATAATAATTCAACAGCTATAAGATCATGCAAAGATGAACAACATAAGCCTAATAGGGTTCAATGAGAAAGAAGGAGCTAAGACAAATGACATAAAAAGAATATGGACAGAAGTAATCGTATAAAATTTCCAAATATGGGAAAACAATTTGACATTCAGGTAACCAAGGCATACAGAACTCCAGATAATATCAACCCAATGAAATCTACACCCAGACATATAATTTTTTTTATTTATTTTTATTTTATTAAAATACAAATGTCAATCAGACAGTTTCAAGACACCTTAACCATACACATTCGATGAATTAATACATTGCAAACTGTTTTCATAACGTTTTGGTATTGTACAAGGTGCATACATGATATTATATTTACAGATATTATTTTAGCAGATATCTCTTATCAGTGAATTAAGAGTATAGTTGCTT
>PVKA01041763.1:0-17849 GCA_004027165.1 Ctenomys sociabilis
GGGTGGCCCAGGATCTCTCTGTAGAAGTTTGCCCTCCCACATTCCCCAGAGAGCTCCCCACTGGCCGTGCGGCTTGCACTGGGCGCCAGAGACCTGGGAGCCCTGGGTTTGAGTATGGAGCCACCGCAAAGCCGGCCGCTGTCCTGGGATGGTTTGTGGGCTTTTTCTAAGCCCCAGCTTCCTCCTTTGGGGAAAGGGTGGATAGAGCTGCCTCACTGTGTCTCTGTGCCAGGCCTGTGACTGTGCTTCCCAGGACAGTGGCTGGCCCGGTGGGGCCGCCCGGCTCCATCCTCCCTGCTCTGCCCCACTCAGCCTGAACAGCTGAATCTTCCCTCCAGAGGAACCTTCCTCCTCCTCCTCCTCCATCCCTGTCCTATATCAAGGCTCAAAACCGGGAATGGAGATGCCCCCGAGGAGGACACCATCGAGGACTGCCCCGGCTGTGGACAGTGACGCCTGTGTCTCTAGATCCTATGTTCAAGCCCTGCCAGGGGCCGGAGCCTCGATGCAGGACAGGCGCTTGATGCACGCCTTGTGGCACTCAGCATGAATGAGTGAGGCGGTTTGGCCCTCTGGCTTGCTGTGTATGCCGATGGCCACCCCCATGCCTTAGTCCTGACCAGCATGACACCATCACACGAGGATAGCTGTCTACCATTTGGAAGGCGTCCGGTGTCCGTCGCAAATAAGGACACTATGGCTGTGTGCACCCATCCTGGTACGGAGTCCTGCATCCATTGTTCTTGCAGATGAACCTGGGAGCAGATCTATGTCGTCTCAGAGCTGCGTGATTAACTTTTGAAGAAACTGCTCAATCACTGGCTGTTCAAAGTCATTGCATCGCTTCTATGTTCCAGTTTTCATATAATGTCTTCCCCCCCTCCACTTTAAGGTTCTTTTTCATCATTAGTTTTAAGCCTTCAGATTATGACCTAGCCTGCTGCCAATTTCTTACTCCTTCTTGTGTTTGGGTCTCACTGTGATTATTGGATCTGAGTGTTTATGGTTGTTAGCAGTTTGGAAATGTTTCCTGTGCATGGCAGCACTTGGACCTGAACTGCATCCCTCACCCCATTGTATGACAGTGTCTTGCTCAACCGCCCAGGCTGGCTTTGACGTCGTGATCCACCTGCCTCAGTTTCCCAAGTGGCTAGGGTTGCACACGTGACCACCAGGCCCGACTGGAAACATCACGGGGCTTTCATTTTGCAATAGCTTTCCTGTTCTACTCTCTCCTTCCCTCTGGCAGCTTCAGCTCCATGTAGTTGAGCCACTTGACGTTCCGCAATTCATCAAGTCTCTTCTCATTGTGAAAAATTCTTTCTGTGAGTATCTGGACACTTTCTATTGCTATCTTCAGGCTTACTGATGCCTTCCTCCGGGCTGACCTGCCATTAGACCCAGCCGTAGTTTTTCATCTCAGACACTGTTCTTGCCTCTAGAACTTCAAGTGAGGTCCATGTATCCCCCTCATCGGTTTGAACATAGGCAGCTCAGATACAACTACCTTCAGGTTTTCTGTGCTATTTTGATGTCTTTGGCATGTTGGCTCTTCAGCTGATTTTCAGCTTATTAAGGGGCCCCATTTCCTTTGGTAATTTCTGTTGGGTGATAGATTCTTTTATTTTTGTAAATATTCCTGAGCTTTGTTATGTCCAGTTAGGTTGCTTAGAAATGCAGGTAGGTGTATGCTGCTTTGCGGGGGAGGCACTGTGAAAATAAAGGGTTAGGCCCCGTGCGGCATCAGAAAGAGCGTTTGCGCAGACCTTCAGCACAGACTCCTGGGACTCCCAACACAGGCGGCGCGGTGCAAGGGAACGAGCTGCAGCGCGAGAAGAAATAGCGAAATCATTACGTTTTTGTCCAAAGCTTTTCGGGCGCAGTTCCAGAAGTCCTCTTGACGGGTGTCTTTAGCCGCTCTGGCATGGCTGGCTTGGTGTCCTGGCTTCATTCGACATGTGCCCTTACCTGTCGTGATCATTCTGACTGTGGGGAGAAGCCAGAGTCACTCACGCCAGATCCAGAGGGTGCGGTGGGTGCGGACACCCTGTGGCGCTCCGTGAACCTTTATGTGTGGCAGGTGTGGCGCTCGGTCACTGTACTTTTTGATCATGCTTTGTAAAGACGAAAGAAGACTTCCAGAACTATTTCAGAAAGTGGCAAGAATGATGACTATGTTTGAGACGTGGGTGGGCTATTTTGAGGGAGATTAATGACAATTTTCTGTCATGAATTTTAAAAATTTTGCCCGGCATGGTGTGCACAACCATAATCCCAGCACTTAGGAGGCTGATGCAGGAGAATGACTGGGACTTCAAGACCGGCCTGGGCTACAAAGTGGGCTCAAGGCCAGCCTGAGCTGCTTACCGAGACCCTGTCTCAAAAAGACAAATTTTTTTAAATTTAAGCACACATTGCGCCTTTTAATCACCATTTTAATGAAACTCTTGCTCGTCTAACATAAGACACTATTTTATGGTGATTTTGTTTTTACTCTAAGAGTATACTCACTGCCTCTGGCAGGAATGTAAAATGGTCCAGCTAACCTGGATAAAAATTTGGCCCTCAGAAAATTAAGTAAAAAATGATCATATGACTCTAGGTATATACCCCAAAAGTGTGGAATTAGGTCCTCAGATAAGCATGCTCACAGCAGCATTATTTACAGAGTGCAAAGGCAGAGAGGACCCCAATGTCACCAGTAGACAAGTGGCAGGCGTCGCAGTACCTGTCCACCAGGAGGGTGGAGTGCTCGACTCCTGCACTGGGCCAAGCGAGAGATGCCAGGCAGGGGAGAGCACGGCTGGGCAGTTCTGCTCACGTGACAGGCCCTGAGCAGGCAGTCCAGAGGCAGGTTTGGGGTGCTGGTGGGTACAGGGCCTCTTTTTGGACGCTTAATGTGCTAGACATCGAGGGGTTGCATACCATCGTGAATCTATTTCATGGTACTGAATTGTTCTTTTTAAAGTGTTTAATTTCATGTTCTGTAAATTTAACCTCATTAAATAGGAAGAAAAAAGTAAGCTGTTGAAAAAGATAACAAAGCTCTGTGTTAGTTGGTGGGGAAGTGACCCGGAGTGTGCTAACCTTTTTTTTAAACTGGACTATAAACGTTTAGTCAGATTTCTCGGTCTTTGCCTGCCTTGTCCATTTCCCGCCCCGGGACTCCACTGTCCTGCCCCGTTCATCTCCTCACCCTTGCAGTCTCTCAGTCCCTATTTTTCTGACTACACTTTTGAGGTAGGGTGATTGGGCACGTGCCCCTCTCTGGGGCAGTCGGTGCTCTCATGCTTAGGCGGGGTCATGACTAACCAAGAAGAGCACCATGGTGGGGCACCACAGTCTCATGGCATCACGAGGAGGGGTCCATGGCATCACGAGGAGGTGTCACACGACTTATGCCTGGGGTCTCCATCAACTGGTTAAAGTCATATGTTAGCCACTTTCCATGACTACAACAAAACAGCTGCAGCTGATCAGCTTATGAGGACGAGAGGCTTGTGGCAACTGGGTTTTGAAGGTTCAGTCCATGGTTGCTTTCCCCATCTACTTTTCGGTCTGTGGCAAGGCAGCACATTATAGCAGGAATACACGGCAGAGGCTGGTTCTCAGGCTGTGGAGGCCTGGCAGAGGGTCCCACGGCCCTCTCAGGGGCCTGCTCCGGCCACCAAAGGCCTCACACCGGCCCTCATCACGAAGCTCCAACATGTCCCAGTTGTGCCACCTCGGGGCAGGGTCTTTTGGGGATGTTACGAAGCCACACCTTAGCAGTAGTGTCCGCCAGACTCCTCTGCGAGGAGTTACTGTTTTCCTTTCTCTGTGCTTTGGAGGTGAGTCACTGTCCTGGAGTCAAAGGCGAACCCAGCTGCCCTTCACAGTGGGAGAATGCGCACACCATCGGGACTGTTCTGCAACAAGCGCTCCTCTTCTCATGTACTACTCAGGCTCTTGGATATTTAATGTGCTCCGTGGGTGATAGCCCAGCCTAAGTTGTCTGTTTTGTTGCTTGCGTTGTTTTGGTGCTGGCCATTCTGAGCTTTCACATTGGTTCCTTCTCATTGTTCAACAATTACTTTGTTTTTGCTGGTACTACAAAGGATCCATCTTAAACTTTCCCTGCCTTAGCCCTAGAATTAGCTATATCTAAAAGAAGCCCTGGGCCTGTATTGAAGAATGGGGTTAGAATCCAAGCCTGTGTGCTGGGAGGGCTTGTTATATCGGGGGACCCATATTTGCAGGCCCACTCGGCAGATAGGTACCAAGGATCAAACCCAGGACCTGGTGCTTGCCAGGCAGGCGTTTAAACCACTGAGCTGTCTTTCCATACTGGCACTCATGTATATCAACTTTTGCCTGCACACGTCTGTTGTCATTCTGTATGTTCTCTCTGTGTGCGTACACATGACCTCGTTTGATGTCTCTGGCTCTGACCCAGTACCACAGGGTACGTCCCAGCCTTCCTCCCTTCCTTATGTATAATTGCCTTCATGGTCAGTGGTAAGTCTTGTTCTTGCTACCCCCGCTTTGTGTACTTACTGTGTGTATATATAAGTACTTTCACACATCCTGTTCTACAGCCATGTGAGGAGCAACTTTACCTGCTGTAGCACACTATTTATGTACAATTCCTTCCATCTTCAACCCCATAAGTTTCAACCTCAACACAAGCCACACAGTAGCCTAGGCTGGCCGCCTTCTCTCCAGTGAGGCCAAGCCACACAGCCGTACCTGTCCGCAGTGTCAAGTTCTGTCTTCCCGCTGCCCGTGGCCAGCCGTGCTCAGAAATCTCTGGGAAAAGCTCCTCATAGGTTTTACATTGCACACTGCTCTGAACAGCTGAGTCTCTTGCCGTCCTGCTCAGTTTGTCTTGCTGGGATGTGGCTCATTTCTCTGTCCACTGGCTCCACCCTGTGTGCCACCCACGTGGCATTACTATGACTGTGATCCAGGTCATCTGCGAAGATGACCCTTGCTCTGCAGCCCACCAGGTCAGCACGGCCCGGCACTGTGCCGCGCCTCCGTCGCTCTCCTCATCTCAGGGAGGCAAGTCCAGAGCCCCGAGACATTACGAGGAGCACACACAGGAAGACAGCTTACTACAGGACATCACATAGTGGGTCTACTTTGTTAGTTATTTTTGTTCATCTCTTTCTGTGCTTTATTCATAAATTAAACTTTATCATTGGTAGATATGTGTGTCTAGGAAAAGCATGCTCTGTCTGGTATTGGTAGTACCTGCAGCTTCGCTGGGGATCTTGGGGTGTAGGCCCCACGGTACCTGGGGCGCTGATGGATGGTTTTGATGCAAGCAGTCTCCGCTGTTGTCGTCTTCCCATGCTAAGCACCCCGGCATCCCAGAATCCACTAATGCTACACTTTCCCATGTGTAGTCCTAGAGGTTTCACAGTACGGACCCGGTGCCCCCAGCCAGTGCGCACATACCACGTCCCCTGTCGCCCTGAGACCTCCCCATGCAGCCCCTGAGCTCAGGCCGTATGGTCTCCAGCCTTTCAGAATCGCTGACCTGACTTCTGCATAGTTTTGTGTCACCTGGCTTTTAATAGCAACTTTTAGTGCTTCTTTGTAGGAGTGAGCGTTACTTGTAAGCAGAGGTCATCTTGCTTTGTAATTGGAGTCAGTTGATAGCAGCATTTGAATCCAGCCCTGACGCTTCCCTAAGCCTCAACTTTCCAACCTGCAAATGGGAGTAATAGCAGTTCCAACAAGGGGGCTACTGGGAGGGCGGGGTGAGACAACAGCTGTCCACTGTGCCTGCCACGTGCGTAATCAGTGACCCTGACAGCAGTGCTTTAGTGATGTTTGTCATCATGGGTAGAACACAGGAATGCTAAAGGGCCAGGAGACACTGCCTGCTTGGTCTCTGGGGTGGGGGACATGTGCACATGTGCAGCCCCCTTCCGCAGGTGGGCGGGGCAGAGGGCTTGGGGGTCTGCTCTGGGGCCGCTCTTCCCTGGCTTCTGCACAGCATGTGCTGCTGCAGGACGGAGCCCTGGACGGGCCGCCAGGAGACAGCCTGCCTTCACCGGAGACGCCCTGGCAGCAGATCTCAGGGCTGCATCTTGGCGCCTCTGCTTCCAGGCAGAGAGTAAGGATTTTGGGGTTGTTTTTGACAATGCTACGAACACAGAACTTCTGAAGAAGTGCTTTGCCCTCATCTCAGTGCCTCCTGGGTTTTGTCTTGGGAGTCCCTTCCATCCCCGATCCTCCAGGAGACGCAGTCATTTTTATTCACCGCATCATAAACGCACTTCTTGTCCTGGCCTGGTCTTCATCCGCTGTTTCCCGTGTGACGCTTTTGTCCCGGCCCCGCCCTTCACTCACCAGCTGTGCCACAGGGGCTGCTTCTTCAGGGCAGCCCCTTTTGGTCCTGTCTGTTGGTTTCCTTGGAACACAGTCCCCAGAGTAGGAGTTTCAGCTAAAAGCTGAGGTGTTTACTTAGGGCATTTTTTGCAAGCTTTTACAGAATTCATTTTGCTTATTTTTATTTATTTATTTATTTGTTTTGACAGGGGCAGGTCTCAGTGTGTCACTGTCCACTGCCTCAGTGCCCACACAGCTGGGCCCCTCTCTCCTGCCTCTCCCTCTCCTTTCTCCACTCCTTCCTCTTCTTTTCCCTCGTTCCTCCTCCTCCATCTCCTTCCCCTTCCTCCCCCCCTTTTCAGAGCACGTGAGGGTATGATCAGACATCTGACCAGGTGTGTGAGCTGGTGCTCCAGGGCTCAGTGCTAAGGGCACCGCCTGACTGTGGCCTAAGCGTGGGTCCCCCCCAGTCCAGCTCCACCCCTGGGGCTTCTGAGTGGCAGCGCCCCCGAAAGACACTCATCTTAAGGCAGAAAGTCATCCTTTATTTACTTTGGAGGAGGACTTGTTTGCATGTGCAGAGCAGGACCGTGCTGTTCGCAGATGCTAGGAGCGTTGCCAGATAACTGAATGTCAAAAGTTGAGGCTTTTAAATCATTTTTACAAACCTAGACACAAAAGAATAGGTTCACTGCACTGAGTGTCAGAAAGAGGGCGTGGGGGAGGGCCAAAGAGGGCGCGAGGAGGGCCAAAGAGGGCGTGGGGAGGGCCGGTGGGGACTCACTGCTGATCCAAAAGAGAAGAAACAGTACCAATGCCTTAGGACCCCACCCAGTAGCCTTAACCTTAATCTTCTCTCACCAATGGCCCCTTGAAGTCATTGTGCTGCCTATCAGCCCTGGATAAGAAAGACCCCTGCCCCTCAGAGGGGAGGCGCAGCTGCTGAAAGCTAATTGTTCTTAGCATTCAGTGCTTTTGTTTTTTGAAAAAAGAAATGAACAAGGGCAGTCCTCCGCATCCTGGGGCAGTGATAAAGACAGAAGAGCCTCTTGCTCAAAGAGAGGGCTGTGCTCCTTTGCATTCTAAGAGCATTTTGCAATCTGCGAATACAATACAGAAGAGGGTGGGCTGGGGGAGGTTCTGCTGTGAGGTGAGGGGCCCCCAAGCCCCTCACAGGCTCACTTGAGCAAGGTGTGTGCTCAGGATGGAGCTGAAGTGGCTGGTCCAAGTTCCAGATGGAAGCTAGAACCTGGGGTCTGAAGATCCTCCCTGGTTCTGCTTCAGGGGAAAACTGAGGCCGCAGGGGCCTGGACGGTGGGCTGCGGGTGCAGCCAGTGTGCACCAAGCTCTGTGTCCTGGGAGGTGTTCATAACCAGCCTGTTCATCTCGTTTCTCTCTTACTGCTTGCTGCACATGGCTGGGAGAACCCGGGTTAATGTTCTTGGCGTCTGGTTCCTGATTTGGGGCTGTCCTCACCAGAAACAGAGGGGACCTGACTGGGATTCTGTCCTCCGCCAGAATTCCAGGCTCAGTGGTATTGAAGGGAAAATATTTCGCTGATCCTTGCTTGTCCGAGCCCTGTGAGGCAGACTTTGTTCAGGACCAGGCAATGGGGTGTGGAGCTCCGCAGTGCTGGGGAGAGAGCAGGCTCCACGCTAGACCCAGCATGCGCCGGTGAGCACGCGCAGCCCAGGAGCACGCGGCTGGGATAGGCGCTCCCAGGGCGCTTGCTGCCGCACGCCCTGCTGGGCATAGTGGGTGGAGGAGGAGGACGCTGATTATTGAGGGCAGCAGGAGATCCGGGTGATAGATTCTTGCTACACTGACTCAACAGGTTCCTTGGCCCATCTGGATCTTACCAGGAAGTGCCCAGTTGGGCCTGGAAAAGGTTCAGAAGCCTGAGTAACATTTGGTCGGCTGAGAATAGTTGCCAGTGTTCAAGACCAGGCCCCTTTCCCCTCCTCTGAACAGTACCTGAATGTTACTTCCTGGGGCTTGGTGGGGGGAGGGGTGCATATCAGCAGCAGAGTGCTTGTGCATGTGACTGTGTGTCCCTTCTCTAGCGTGCAAAACTGGAAAGGTTAGCGCTGTGTGACTCCCGTCAGGAGCACCCGAGTTGATGGGTCGAGCACTTTACACCTGGACGTGGGGATTTGCGATGAATTTCTTCCTTTTCCCAGGCTTGCACTCCTTCTTTAAAGGACTGGGCCTCAGAAGTCACCCTGGGCTGGGAAGTAGCTCGGTGGCCAGCGCGGGCTTAGCATCAGAGTTCAGAGCTCAGCACCAGGCCGAGGATGCCCCGAGGGTCAGCCAGGCCTGCGATTCTCACTGTGGTGCAGTTGTGACCTTTAACTCTACTTCTTCAGTAATTATTTTCCTGTTCCCACACTCTACTAAAGGCCTGTGTAGGCTCTTGTTAAATTGTACTGAATGGAATTATCGTGCGCACACGCACGCACACACAGACGCTGCATCCTCCAAGTGGCAAGGGCTTTCACATCCTGGGACCCGGGCGGGGGCTGCAGCTGTGAGGGCAGCGGAGCCTCCAGGGCAGGGATGGGGAGGGACCTGGCGGGAGCCCCGAGGGCGGCAACTGCCGCCCTCTCTTCCGCCTCCCCTCTCGCAGGTACAGCGTGGCCGTGGCAGTGGCAGGCTGCAAGGTGCTGTTCTGCTGCGGTGAGCCTAGAGCTGCCTTTGAACACCTTCTGACAAAAGCAGGAAACTGGCACCTTCTCCTCAAGGGTTCAGCAGTTCAATGCTAGCTTTGGCTCTTCCCCTCATAAGATCGCCCATCGAACTTAATGGCTTTTGGGAAAATGTTCTGGAAAATACCCCTGCTGCTGAGGGTCAGGTGGCTGGTGCTCACCTTCCCGTCTGCACACTGCTGCTCCGAAACTCACCCCCGTTTTCTTTTTCCTTCCCTCTCGGTCCAGAAGCTGGATGGACTGGCCAAGCTGCGGACTGCTCGGGAAGCCCCATCGGAGTGCATCTGTCCCCCAGGTAGGTGGAAGTGGCCCTTCGGGCTCCTGATTTCTGGACCTGGTCCTTTTCTCTGTGACGGTCAGAACCACTCAAGACACCCACACTGAGGAGGGCGCGGAGGTCCTCTGGGGTTGTAGGCGGTTGGACCCCAGGGCCTTCTCTGGTTGCCTCGTTTGTTCAGGATTCCAGCAAGATGAACTGACTTGCTGGACTGGTGGCCTCTGTGGGGGACTGAGACAACCTCAGAGGGGACTTGGAGTAAAGGCTTAGGTGGCAGGGGGGCAGCAGCCGCCAGTCCCTCTCAGCAATGCTGGAGAAAAACAAATGACCCATGATGGATTCTTTTTGGCAGTACCAGGGATCGAACTCTGAACCTTTTGCTTGCCAGGCAGATGCTTAAGCCACTGAACTATCTCCCCAGCCCCTGTAAGTGACCCAGCACATCTGCAGGAGACCCTGCCCAGCGCCACACCCAGGCATGGAAGTGAATATGCTGGAAAATACGTGCTTTCTCCATTTATGGTGTTATTGTTTGGTAGAGGCAGAGGAAGGGAATACAAGGCTCCGTCTGGACTATTCCAGTTGTCATGTTTCTTTCGGTTTGCTGGTATAGACCTGGAAGGGCATGAATAAAATGAGGATTTTGCTGGTACTTGATCCGCGTGCTCGAGTCCAGCAGGTCTTTGGCTCTGGGCTCAGGGGAGCTTTGCACGGGTCAGGAGAACTTCCATGTTCCCTGTGTCTGCAGGCCCTTGACCCTTGCCTAGGATGGGTGGTGTACAGTGACAAGGAGAGTGGCTGGCTTCCTGCCTGCAGGAAAAGGTGCTTCTTGCTCTTAGTTCAAAGAGCACGGGAGCCGAGCAGTGTCCTGGGTCCTCACTGTCAGGCCTGCTAGCCACACTGCTGGCCCAGAAGCCTCACTCCCGTGGCCTCCCGTTATCGCCACACCGCCGGGACAGGACCTCCGCAGTGGGTTCCGTGGCGGGAGAGGGCTTTGTGGCCATATGTGCATGAGCCTTTTGAAGCCTCTGAGATGTTAATAGGAGGAAAAAGGCCATGCAGCTAGCACCTTGCAATTGTGAACTATCGAGGAGAATGAAGGCTCCAGAGTAGTATTTTGGTTCCTGCTCTTTCTCTTTGTAGCTGTGACTGGGCTGACCATGTGAAAGGGATTTCTTCCTGCCGTTTTGCTAGCAGAAGGTTCAGAAGTCCCAAGGACAGATGACAGGTGGGGGGAGGAGGTGGGAGGCAGCGTGCCACTCCCGAATAAGGCAGAACAGAGCAGAACCTGGAGCCTGCATTCCTATTGATGAGGGCTTCTATCAGTAAAGATGACAGTCATGGAGTGAGCCCTTTCAAGGTCATTTTTTGCTAATGACCCAGACAGCCTTGTGTCCTGCCTTCCCTTTTGGAGTTGAGGGATAGTGAGGGCTCTGGACTATGGGAGGGCTCCAAGGGTCACAGGGAGACCATGGGTTGGAGGGCTGGGCCAAAGTGTGGACACCACATCCATCAACCCAAGTGGAGCCTAGTTTTCCTAGAGTAGGTTTAGTGGTAAATACAGGAAATCCTCCTTCCTTGACAGCCAGATTCCTAACCTGAGCAGGCTGAGATATTCACCACCAAATGTCTCATAACAGCGGGGGACGCAGTCGGCAGGAGCCTTTGGCTCAGGGTGCAAGTAGATAATTTGTGGGCTATCCTGTGGTGCCCCCAGAATTCTGCTTTCTACCCCTCTTAGGGAACATTCTTTTTCATTTGTCAATGGGAATTGTGGTTTCAAGAGTTGTGGCTTTTAGAATTTCAATCTTACCAGGGATCTTGATCTTCAGACTTTCAGAGTTTGCTCTGTGGGGATCTTAAGGCTGGGATTGTGGATTCCAGGACTGCCTTCTGGGATCAGGAGCAGTGCTAGGGTGGAAGCGCCATCCTGCTGAGAGCCTGTGGGATGGAATCCTGCCCAGCGGGAGGTGCTGCTTGTAGCAGCAGAACTGTTGCTCTCCTCTCAAGGACTGCTGCCCAGGATGTCGCTGACTTGCAGGGTGGTGGCCAGGGGTGCACTGCAGTGGCCTCAGCAGGGTCCTCTGCCCACAACATCTGTGCCTGCCATTTCTTTCCTGTTGTGCACAAATCAGGGTTCTTCAGCTCCTGAGACTGGAGCTCTTTATCCACAAAAGCAGGGGGGGAGGGGGCATGCTGCCCTTGTGAGAAACAGGCTGGGGCCTTATCTGCAACCCCAGAAGCCTGCTCTGGCCGGCTCTGATCAAAAAGCCCAGCAGACTTGGAGCCTGGAGGAGGGGACCACCCTCTGCAGCTTGGGGCCCCGCTGATGTGAGATACCCGCAGGGTCCCTGGCCACATTTCCTTCCCACGGTCAAGGGAGACAGTGTAATCTTTGTCAGATCCTAGCAGGCAATGGGCAGATAAGTGAAGCTGGAGAAGGGCTGGTCCTTCTGTGCGTGCTGCCCATTGTGCAGTGGGCCTGCAGGAGCTCCGAGACAGGCCGGCCTCGAGTGGGGAGGTGGACATCCATGGTGGGGCAACTGGCAGGGCTGGGCCTCGGGAGAGCGAGGGACCCTTGGGCTTGCAGCCTTGATCAGGAATGGCATGGCGAGCCTTTCAGAGCTTTCAGTGATGCCAGACAGAAACCGTCATCATCACCCAGTGATGCCCGCCGTGGCACGCGTGCCGTAGGTTCCCCGCCGCTGACCCAGAAGATGGCATAGCGGGGTGAGTTGTGTTCCCCAAAGACAGGCCCCACTCCTGGTCCCTAGAACTCTGAGCGTGACTCGTACAGAAATGGAGAATGGGCCCTTGCAGATGCACAGTAGCAGCCCCCCCCCCCCGGGGCACTTTCTAAGAGCCCCAGCAAAGGCCCGAGCTGCGGCATTGCCTCCTCTGATGTGCAAGATTTGTCCTCTACAGCCACTGCCACAGTAAAGCTGGGCCTTGGCACTCAGCACAGGAAGACGAGTAACTGTAACTAGCAATGAGATGGGCAAGTGATACAGGCCCTGCGGTAGGAGTTAGGTGAGTGTGGCCTGTAACGGGCCCACTCCACTCTCCCCCTTCTACTCAGAGAAGCACTTCCGGGCTCCTTTTCCACCCAGCTGAGCTGTCAGCCCTGGGGCTCATGTGTTTTGCAGTCACACAGGTGCCTCCAACCCAAGACCTGTGACACCGTGTGGTAAAAGTGCTTGGGAGTGGGCTGTTGGCTAGAAGGCAAGGAGCTCTGGGCTGTGAGGGAAGCCAGCAGCTTGGCCAAGAGCCAGCCCTACAGACGATGCCGGCCCCGCTTGGGTCTCGACCGCGCTCCGCCCGCTTGGGATGTGTGGTCAGAGCCAGCACCTCTGAACAGCCCCAGAGGCCTGGATTCGAATCTTGGCAGCTCCTCTGTGTGCCCTGGGGTGCAGCTGCTTCTCGTGCAGAGGGCTTGGGTTTAGTCATCCCAGAGCTATGAGCATCAGAACATTAGTTAATACTGTGATCACCCAGCATGAATAAAACAACACAGGAAACTCACCAGATCGCACAACTCAGGGACGGAGCCGCTTCGGCTGTGCCTGGGCTCAGAGGCTCTGCCCCCTCGACCTCTCTGCGGCCTCTTCAGGCGGCAGTTCCCTTGGGTGATATCTCCTTGGGGAAGGGGACCCCGTAGCACCAGGCAAGTCATGCCCACTTCCCACCCCAGCAGAGCGGTTGTCTTTTCCCACCCATCCCAGCCCTGGAGAGTGGGGGCACTGCGGGCTGAACTGCACCCCTTGCCACTCCCTGTTGAAGTCCTGACCTCCAGTGCCTCAGGGTGTAGCTCTGAAAATGAGCAGGGCCGCCAGGGTGACCTCGCCAGAAGGAGGCACACGGTGGCCACCACGGGCCAGGACAGCCGCCGGGGCCCATGCAGCCGCCTTAGTTGGCTTCTGCCCTCCTCGGTGGGAGACAGCGTGCATTTCTGTTGTTGAAGTCGCCCAGCCCTGGTCCTTTTCCTTGCAGCTCCTAGCGCACTAACGCAGCTTCACAGATTGGAAAGGTGAAGCAGGGCGGGAAGTGGGGAGTGGGGGTCACGCGTGGCTCGGCCAATGCCCCAGACCCCGTGGCACAGCCCTTAGTGTGTCTGCGAGTGCATGAAGGGCGCGCCCTGCCGAGCCCAGCGCCTAGAGCGTGGTTCACCTCTCCTGAGCCCCATACTGCGTGGCACGAGCCCAGAAAAGGGCCGGACTCCGACTTCAAAGTGTTTTCCACTACATGTGTGATGCTTTCACACCACTGTAACACTGGAAACTTTGATGTCAAATCATCACAAGTGTGGGCCACTTGCCCTTAAAAGTTAAAGGTGCTATGATAGAAACGGTCTCCAGAGTTGGCCCTGATCTGCTTGGCATGCAGCGGGTGCCAGCCCTGAGCGGTGGCCGTGCCTGGAGGCTGGGACGGGTGACTCCCCGGGGTGGCCATTGATCTTGCAGGGAGCCCGAGGGGCAGCAGCTGGGGTCGCTTGGCGCCACTGGAAACATGGTGGGGAGGGGCAGTTGCCCCAGGAAAACTGGGTGGCTGCTTGGCTATTCTGAGAAGAAGAAAAGCAGAGACAGTAGGAAACCACAAACCACGGATGACCAGCTCAGTCCTGCTCCAGCGATGGTTGGCCAGCTGTCCTCGCTGGGAATCCTGGACCGATTCCGGTGCTGGCCAAAGCACACGAGGCCCTTCTCATCCCTTTGTGCATTTCTCCTAATGGCAGTGAGTAAGGGTGCAGCTCTGTACTCAGGCGACCTGGCTCTACTTCTATCACTGACCGACCTGTGACAACAGCTGGGTCACCTACCTTCACTGTGCCCCACAGTTCCCACTGTGGGTTGGCGTTTCTAGGGGTACCACCCAGGGGACTGCAGGGACCGGGCGAGTTGACATGCAGACAGCACGGCGTGCTTCCCAGGGTGAGCCGTGCTCCCCAGAGCCAGCTCCAGTCCTCAGCCCGGGCTGCCGGGTTGAGAGAGGAGTGCAGAGTTGGCAGGCGGTTGGGAACATTCTGGAAGAGAAGAATAGAGGCCAGGCGGACTTTCCTCACATCACGGCCTGGAACGTGGGTGACACAGTGCAGACCCAGGAGGGAGAGGCTGGGGGGAAGGAAATCGTGCAGCCCATGCAGGCTTCCGGCTGCATGCACAGCTGGGGGCTTTTGTCTTCCACACTGGGTGCTCCCATTGCTCAACTATCCTTGGACTGGTTAGGAATGTTCCAGAAGGGCAAGAGGACTCTTCCCCGCCCTCTGTGCCTTTTACCATCCAGGAGCCCCATGCACATCTCAGGCTGTGTGCTCTTTGCTTGCAGAGCACAGCCACACACAGGAAAGTCCCAGGGCTGAGACAGAACTGGAGGCTGGGGGCGCCCGCTCCGCCCAGGAGAACAGCAGGCGCGTGAAACGCTGTGACCAGTGCTGTGCGCCCAGGGCCTGTGGAAAGTGTCACAGAGCGGAGCAGAAGCTGTGAAGCCACTGGGACGCGGCCTGCTCGCTGCAGCTGCTGGCTAAGGAGTGTGCGTGGGCAGGGCCAGCCCTGGGGAAAGCCAGGCAGGAGGGTCCCTAGTTGGACCTCAGCCAGGGCAACTCAGTCACTTAGCAAGACCTCGTCTCAAAATAAAAAGTATTTTAAAAGGGCTGTGGATATGGCTTAGTGTGTCTGGGTTCAATCCCTAGTACCTCAAGTAATAAATTCTTTTTTGAGTTCTTTGTAGAATTTTAAAAATGATATGGCAAAACGGAAAAGCCTAGAAGGCAGGTGTCTCATTACGTACAGGATGAAAGAAAAAGTTTGTGCCTGGTGTTTTGGTTTGTGTGCCCCGCCCTCGCACCTTCTGAGGAGAGGGCTGGGCCTGCCACTCCTCTGCCACAGGCCTTGGCTCCCACTCGCTCACCATCCCCCCGGCTCGCTCTAACCCATCTTGGGCTGGTGCTATGGGACTTGATGACCAGGGCTCTGAGAGAGGCTTGCAGACCAGTTGCTGGAAGAGGTGGCACAGGCACAAGAGCTGCAGCAGAGTGAGAACGGGACAAATCAAAAAGCAGGGATGACCTGCAGGTCCGGGAGGTCAGGTCTTCCTGTGGAAGAAGTGGCTGGGACAGGGCAGCCAGTCGTGGGGACTCCCACCCTGAAGGCCTGACACCCTCAGCAGAGGTGAGGGAAGCCAAGCGAATGGCAGGACCAGCCAGCTTGCGTGGCTGGGGCGAGGGCAAGTCCAGGGCTTTAAGGAGCAGGGGCTGCACCCCACAGGATGGCCTGCCAGGGCCTGAGGGGAGCTGTGCTGGGGAGGCGGGCTCTGAGACATCAGAGCCTCCCAGCCAGGCCTAGCAGGGCAGGCACCATCCCCCTGCCCACTGTGGCAGCCCCGGGGCCGAGGCGGGTTCACAGACGCCTGCTGAGTGGTGCTGTGGAGAGCCCCGTAGCAGGGTGCAGTGTGACAGGCACAGGCTGTGTGGCTGACACAACTCACAACAGGACAGATGGAGGTGGGGGCGGGACAGACCCCCGGGTGTGCCAGGGGAAGCTGTTCCACAGGCCCACCGAACCCCCAGAGAAGAGCCCGTTTGAAAGGGACCCTGGTGAGCATGGTTTGGGGCAGTGGCCGTAGGAACCAATTTGTGAACCCACTGACAAGTGGGAAAAAAATAATTAGAAGTCTTCTCTTCTGGCATAGTGTAGCCGCTCTGCATCTATTATCAAATGCATCATGGCCCGTAAACGAAGATCTTTTAACCATGTTCTGACTTTTGAGATTTCTTGTGACCACCAGAGGGAGCCCATTATATTTTTTAAATTCTATAGAAATATTGGAATTTAAAAGAAAAGGATCACTTTTGTAAGTATATACATGTTTAAAAATTGCTGGACA
Organism: Ctenomys sociabilis; assembly: GCA_004027165.1. Taxonomy (NCBI): domain Eukaryota; kingdom Metazoa; phylum Chordata; class Mammalia; order Rodentia; family Ctenomyidae; genus Ctenomys; species Ctenomys sociabilis. Next base: position 16,183 of record PVKA01041763.1, read on the forward strand.
GAACATAAAAGTTTGGACCAAGAGTAGACACAAGTGTTAACCACCCATTCTGGTAATTTTTTCTCCTCTGCTATTAAAAGGAAAGTTTTCCCCTCAGAATTTTTTACATAGTTCTGAAATTAGGTGGTTCTTTTTTTTTTTTTTTTTTTTTTTTTTTTGTCTTTTTGAGACAGGGTCTCACTGTGCAGTTGAGGCTGGCCTTAAGCTCACTTTGTAGCTCAGGCTGGTCTCGAACTCACAGCAATCCTCCTGCCTCAGCCTCCCGAGTGCTGGGATTACAGGCATGCGCCACCACGCCCGGCTAGGTGGTTCTTTTGTTAGTTTTGGGAGGTCATGGCGAAGGCGTCAAGGATAAAATACCCATTACGAAATGCGTCCCTCGAAACATGTCCTTACGTGCTCAGCATCGATTGCCATCGACTGGTTCTCCTTCAGCCGGCCGAAGCTTCCCTGTCCTGGGGGAAGTGAGACCATCTTGGCTGGGCTTTCTTGACACCTGCGCTGTGCTGCCTGTGGGTCCCCCCTGAGGCGTCCGCAGCTCCGACCCACAGCTCGAGAGTGTGCGTCCTGGGTGCCAGGGGAGGCTCGTGGTGGAGCTGCCTTTCCTAGGGATGGCTCCGAATAATGAGTGGTATCTGCTTCTAACCCGAGTCACAGCCAAGGACAATTCCACAGGGACAGAGGAGGCTGGCAGCAAACACTAGAGCTCCGCACACCCAGGCCCCAGGGCCCTAAAATCTGAGTCACACCTGAGCTGTGCACGTGTGGCACTGAAGCCCAAGGCTGTGAAGCAGTGACGGCCTCCCACCCTGCAGGAGCTCGCCCAGCCTCCATTCCATAGTGTCTGAGACACTTGGGGGTCACAGCCTAGGAGGCGAAAAGTACTATACTACCTCAGGAGAAAATCAAAATTCAAAATTTGCTGTATGGTTTCTAGTCTCTGTACCATGCCTTTGTACACTGCAGTGTGGAAAACACAAGCCATCATAAATTGGGGACCAAGCCACACATGGTGACATACATCTGTAGTCTCAGGTGCATGGGAGGCTGAGGCAGGAGGACCGCTTGAGCTCAGGAGTAGGAGATACACACTTTTCTGAATGGACTCACCTAATTACAGAGGCTGACTCAGTCAAGGTCTGCAGCTGGGCCAGTGCTGCTGCTCCCATGCTGAGGCTGGAGCTGCAGAGGCCACCTTGTCCAGGCTGTCCGCAGTGGCATGCTGGGGGTCCCAGGCTGTCAGGGGCGGGCTCTCCTCCAGGTGCCTTGGAGGTACCTGGCCGTTCTATGGAGCCGTCTCCCAGTTAGTGTCCCCCGAATTGTGCTTCAGAGTTCACCAGTTAACGTGTTTGTCCCTGTGTACCTCACAGAGTCCCCCCAGGGGGTGACACTGTCTTGTCTGGGTGTGAGGCCCGGTCCAGCCCTGGCCTGCTTCACTCTCACCCTGAAAACCTCTGCTGTCCATTCTTGGCTGCCTCTCGCCCTCTCTGTCCTTATCTCCCTGTGCTGGTCTGGCCCTTCCTGCCTCCTCAGACCCACATCAGCTGGCGTCCCTTCCAGGCCTTCCTTGAGAAGGAACCTCTGGGGATCCCCACAGTCTCTGTGGGTCTCCACAGTCCCTGTTGTGTTTCTCAGGCGAATTCCTGGCTCCCTCTGGAGACTCCTGT
>PVKA01041764.1:0-17866 GCA_004027165.1 Ctenomys sociabilis
TTGCCTATCATAGAATTATGTAGAAGCCCAGCATTATCTATCCCAACTGTACTGTCTATACACACACATCATGATTTTTTCTTTCTACAACCCTTCCTTTGTCTACACCTGTCAAAAGTGGGCACTCCATTGACATTCAACTACCTTAGGTGCTTGAACTCGACACCACAATCCAACACAGTCCAGCATTCTGCAACCACAGGGAGTTATTCAAAGAAATGGTCGACCATATCCATTCACAGCTCAGCTTAATATTATGGGCTCACGATGTATACTTCATTTTTATACTTTTATACTTTTCTGCTGGATGGTTAAGACCTAGGTAGATCAAAACTTATATACCAACACAAGAACTTTATATTTCCTATGTGGTCATTGAAATCTTCTCAGGGTTTATCTTGTAGTCCTGTACATTATTCTGTAGTTCCTTTGTCTGTGTCACCCATGTGGATGAGTCACTTGTGGTGTCACATGAAGAGAAAACTTTCTCTCAGGCTCTCACAGAGAGCAATCTGGTCAAGCATTGGCCGTGACTCAACCTATAGTGGTTTGATGCTAATCTTTGATAGGTCTAGGACAAAAGGGGTATACAAAGGAAGAACCAAGATGTGTTTGTATAGACAGTACAGTTAGGATAATTATGCAATGCTTCTTCATAATTTTATGGAAGCAAGATTGGCACTAATAGTGGCTGCACAAGTTATTATGTCAGTTTCTAGTACTATGTATGAATAAGCACTAGGAAGATAACAAGGTAGATAGTATTAATTATTGAATCTGGGATACAATTCAGCTATAAAAAATAAGATAGGCAAACATCTACAAATCTGTTAAGTTTCTGATGAGATACAGCTGCTGTAATAGTGTCTGTAAGTACAATATCATGTATGCATCTTGTACAATATCAAAATATTATGAAAACAGTCTCCAATTTATTAATTATTGAATCTGTCCTGTTAATTTGTCTTGAAACTGCCTCATTGGTATTTGTTCTTCAATAAAAAAATAAAACTACACAACAGGTATTGAAAAAATAAGAATAGTTTGTTGACAAACTTTAAATTTACAAATTTCAGATTCTCATACTTTTCCTTTTTCTGAGTCTCAGGTCATTTTCTCTCACTGCTAGGACAAAATACCTCATACTGAAAATCAAGGAAGGAAAGGTTTATTTATCTCAGTTTGTGGAGGTTTAAGAACATAATCAGCTGTTTCCATAAAACAGTGGCACCTGACAGAGGCAGCAGTTCGCAGAGGCAGAAAATAGCAAGAGCAAAAAGGGAAGAGCAACAGCAGAGAGCAAGCCTCTTTCCCTTTCTTATGTTGCATTCAGGTGATTTGTCCAGGGCAGGTTTAGCACTCACACTCATTATCGCAACACTGGATCATGAATTATTTACAAGTCTGCTCCATGACTGCATGAAGCTTTGTGGGTGGGGGGGAGACACCTAGACACATACCATACTAGAGTCCTTCTAAAAAATCATTTGTACATAGCAACTATGGGGTAGAATTTTGTCTGCCTTTATTGATTGAAATAGATATTTTTATATCAATACTTGATAGAAAATACCCATTCCGTGTTATGTCTAACATGTTTCATACTCAGACAGGTTAAGCTCAACTGCCTATTTTATAAGGTAATAATATCATTCATCTTCTCTTCTGGAGGGTGAACAATTTAAGTTTGAAGACCAAAAATTAGAGAAAAGGAAGGGCTTCAAGGATAGCCAACATTTTTGCCCTAGCCTTTCAAGGTCAGTGAAGAGTCAGGACATAGGAGAACTGGTACTGTAATATCGTGTAAATCAGTGTGTCCCAAAATTTACTGATCAAGGAGATTATGGGGCCACAGACGATGACTCATGATGTAGAGTGTGCCTAAGGAGAGTCACATGGAGAGAAAACATTCTCTCAGGCTCTCACAGAGAGCAAATTGGTTAAGCAATGGCCATGACTCATCCACATGGCTGCCATTGACAAAGGATCTACAAACTGCAGTACAGGGCTTCAGGGTAAATCCTGAGGGAATTTGACAGACCTTGGCAGATACAAAAGTTACATTTCTTTTTATATACGTCTTGCTTTATCTTGGTCTTAACCATCCAGCAGAAAAGCATAAAAGTAATGTATAATAAGTAAAGCCATATTAATACGATGAGATGTAAAAGGCTCAGTCCTATGAATAACTCACTACTATTATGGACTGCTAGATTATATTGGATTATTTTGCTGAATTGACACCCACGATATATAAATCGCAGTGGCATACCCATCTGTGACAAACCTAAACAAAAAAACAGGATATCAATGAAGGACCATTTTGTATTCATATATGAAAAATAGTTATTCTAGGTATACACCTACTTTTTCTTAATTCAACGAGAAGAAAGATTTGTACTAATAGCGCTTGGACAGGATATCATGTCTGCATCTTGTACTATGAATAACTACTATGAAGACAAAAATATGCAACATATTAATTATTGAAACTGTTCTAATCTGTTTTGAAACTGTCTTATTGCTATTTATTTCTGAATAAAATTAATAAAAATAAATAGCTTTTAAATGGAGAGAGAATGTAAAACAAAAATAAAAAAATTAAAAACAAACATCAAATTAAGAAAAATAACAAAAAATAAAACAAACACTCAATCTCCTGGAAGAGAAAGTAGGAGAAACTCTTGAAGACATAGGGGAAGGCAAAGAGTTCATGAAAAACATGTATTTGCAGGGGAAACACTTGAAAGAATTAACAACTGGGACCACCTATTATTGAAAAGTTTTTGCATGTCAAAAGAAATTACCATCAAAGTGAAAAGAAAACCCACAAATTTTGAAAGAATCCTTACTTATAAGCAGTCAAACAAAGGTCTGCTCTCTAGAACTTATAAAGAACTAAAAAATATCAGAGCCCCTAAATTTAAAGACCCATTTCAGAAATGGGCATCTGTGATGAACACACCCTTCTCAGAGAACGAAAATAAAGAAGCAAATAGATATATGAAAAAAATGCTGCACATCACTAGCCATCTGTGAAATGCAAATTAAAACAGCACTGAGATACCATCTCACCCCAGAAAGAGTGGCTATCATAAAAAATTCAACCAACAACAAATGTTGGAGAGGTTGTGAGGAAAAGGGAACCCTTCTCCACTGCTGGTGAGAATGTATACTGGTACAACCATTGTGGAGGTCAGTGTGGAGACTCCTCAAAAGAGTAGGACTGGAAATCCCATTCAAGCCGGCTATCCCCCTACTGGGAATTTTCCCAAAGGAACTGAAAACATTGTATCATAGTGATATATGTGTACCTATGTTTATAGCAGCGCAATGTGTGATAGCCAAATCTTGCCCTGTCATCTTTGCTTCACATCAGCACCTTGGCTGGACCTAGTTGCATTGCTTAGAGCCAACTGAAGAGGTAAGGAAGAGCCCCAGCCAGCTGTGCACCACCAATACATGGAAACAGGGCCAGGTTCAGCTAAGATGGAGACAACCGCTCCTCCTTCAAGGAGAATTGCCATGTGGTCCTCCCCCTTCCCTAATAGTCCCATTTATACTTTCACTTTATTCTAAAAATTAGATTCATTCTATGAGAAAAATCTTATTTGCTTTTATGAGTCTGATGTATTTGCCTAACTTTGTGATCTTGAGTGTCATCCATTTCCCTGAAAATGACATGATTTTATTTTTCTTCATCACTCAATAGTACTCAATTATGTACAAGTATAAATACCCATTTACCCATTGGTGGGAATCTAAACTCACCCTATAGCATGGCCATTGTGACCCGTGTCAAGATAAACATTAATATGTAGGTGTCTTTGTAATATGCATACATTGATTCCTTTCAGTACATACCGAAGAGTACATATTACAGAGCAGTACATCTGGCTAACAGGTTAGCTCCATTTTAATGTTCTTCAAAGAACTCCTTGCTGATTTTCATAATGGATGTATTAAATTATATTTCAACCAAATGTGTACAAGATTCCTTCTCCCTACATCCTCACCAGCATGCTATTTTTTGTTTTCTTGATAGTAGCCATAGTAGTGAGGTCAAATCTCTTATGTATTTTAATTTTTAACATTTTATTAGTACATTTTTGCAATACATGAACTCTATGCTCATCTTGGGAAGCAGGTACATGTACATGATATGACTTGTTTCTTTTTATAATCCCTCTCTCAACCGTCTCCTTCTGTCTATTTCTACATCCCCAATTTCCATTTAAAAAAAAATTTTTAAAGAGAATAAAAATAGCAAAAATCCCACTAGAAATGATATAGGATTTCACTGGACAAAATTATAGGAATTCAGCAAAGCTTGTTACATGATACATGACGGTTATTATTACTTTTAGCCTATGTCTATGACATATAATGTCTGTATCCATTGAGGATGTTAGGTTCTTGTATGTGGCCTGTTTTAATTCTTCTTACTTCCCCTTCCTGTCCCCTCTCTCCCTCCCCTCCACCTTCTTGATCCCTTCCCATTTGCAAGAGACCTATACCCATCTCCTTTCATCCCTCGTTTATTTGATCCTTATTTGTACCTTGCCTTACTCAAATGAAAGACACATATGCATTTAAGCTGTGTATCTGCTTTGATATGGATTTCCCTGATGATGTTGAACATTTTTCTAGTATTTTTAAACTACTTATATTTCTTAGTTTTAGAATTGTCTTTTCAGGTCATTTGCCTGTTTTCACATTCAATTGGTGTCGTGTTTTGTCTTTTAAATACTCCAACATTAACCCTCTATAGATTGAATTACTGACAAAGACTTTCTCTCATTCTCTTTGCTTCACTTTTTTTTTCATTCTGTTCAGAAACTTTTCAATTTGAAATAATTTTTCAATTCCTGTTATAATTTCCTGAACTATTAGAGTGCTACATAGGAGATCTCTGGCTATGCCAAAATTTCCAAGTGTTTCTTCTGTTTTTGTGTAATTGTTTCATGGTTGTAGGGCTTATATTAATTTCTTAAATCTATTTTGAATTGGTTGCTTACTAAGTGAGAGAGAGATCCAGTTGCAATCTTTTATTCACCCATGGACAGTTTTCCCAATACCATTTGTTGAAGAGGATGACTTTTTTCCAATGTACAGTTTTGGTTCCTTTGTTATCAACCAGAATGGCTCTAGTTGCATGGTTTTGTTCCTAGGTCTTCTGTTCCAGTGGTGTGTGTGTGTGTGTGTGTGTGTGTGTGTGTGTGTGTGTACATGCCCATGTGCACGTGCCCACATGCCTACTTTTATGCCAGTGCAGTAGCTTTGTTCTTCAGTGCACTTGCTTCTGGTCCTGACCTGGTTCTTTCTTTCTTTACCTCTGCAGAGATGAACCCAGCAGTGTGATCTGGCACAGGGGCAGAACTGGTTTCTGGCTGACTGAGCAGATTCTCAACTCACTGCAGTGACACTCAGGGACATGAGCTGCTTGCCTTGCTCATGTTTCAGGGCTGCCAGACACTGATCAGTGTTCTGAGTGAGTGTGATAGACAGAAGCCTGGATAAACTGTTGAGAGTTTTGTTTGTGATTTTCTCATGGCAACTGTGCGGTGAGTTTGGTGACTTTGGAGATGTCAATAAGATAACATTAAACAGACTTTTCCTATAAGCGTGGGCATGATGAAAGTGTTGCTACAGCTGTTCTGCTCACTGGTGGGGTCTGTGAAAAGAAAGTACATTTTCAAAAAGTAGTCAGCATCCTTGAATCCTGTGTGTGTTTCTCCCTCTAACCAGGAGTGGACCTGAGTGTACTGGATCAGCGCCCCTTGTTCCTGTGTGTCCAGGAGGGAGCACCTGCCATTCTGAACTGTACTACTCGGGAGAGTACCCGTCTCAATTTCCATTGGTTCCAGCAGTATCCAGGGCAAGGACTTGTGTCTTTGACTTCCATTCTAGCTGGCCAGAAAGAGCAGATGGACAAAAAATTTAGAGAGCAGCTTGGGAAGATCAAGTTCCATAGCATTCAGAACCTCCCAGGCACCCAGCTTGGTGACTCAGGCACCTTCTCCTGTGCTTTGTGGCACTGTGCTCCTGCAGCACCTGGGGCTGGCACCAGAACGGCAGCTGGGCTGCTTGGCGCAGGCCTGGCCTGTGTGGCTGAGAGAGGAACTTTCCTTATTTTTAGAGGAGCTTTTCTTTATACTCTCTGTCTCCAAATAGGGAAGGCTGACACTCCCTTTCTTGTGTGTAATGAATCTGAGTTTTCATGGAGTTAAGTTTTGCTTTTTATTGTTTTATTCTTTAGTGCCAATTCTGCTGGGCTTGGACCTGTTTATCCACAGAACCTTCCCACCTCATGGACTTTCAGATGGGAAGAGCTCTGTGGCTCAGGTTTTGAGTCCAGGAAACAAGTTTCCCTGACCTGGACCCTTAGCAGGAGCAGTGTATAAACTGATTCATGATCTTCCCATATTTCAGGATTTGTGTGCTACCTATGCTGTGGGTACCACTGCTTACTGACTATAATACTGAGTTGACTTTAGAAACAACTACATTAAAATTACCCTTGTTTTAATTGATTGCAGATGTGAAAGGATGTCTGACCGCTGGTTGTAATTTTTCCTGATACTAATTGCTGCAACACTTTTGTATAATATTCAGGAAGCTCAACTCCCTGTTGCTTGACTTGCCCTCTTGTATCAATGATACTTCAGGAAACACTCAGCACGTGACCCTCATTTAATTTATGAAACAATTAGGACACACAAGGATAGAGTGACTTCCTGCATGCATTAAGGAAATAGCACCCAGCCACGTGTTCTGACCTGGACAGTTTCTATTTCCATAAAAAATGCAAACAGAATCCAGAGTCTGAAGGAAGAATCATGGTGTGTATTGTAAATTAACTAGATTAAATTCTTATCATTTGGTTATACTCCTATTTTGGATAAGACAGAAGATATAAGCACTTAGGTACAAATAGAATGCTCCATGATCTATTGAAATGACAACTAATATTATTTTAAAATTTGGGGGCACAAATATACAATTGTATTTTTCCTTGAAAGGGGAATATATATATATATATATATATATATTACATATATATATATATATATATATATATATATATATAGAGAGAGAGAGAGAGAGAGAGAGAGAGAGAGATAGAGAGTATTTATTAACATGCTAATGTTTCTCTATAATATAGTTTTGCTTTTTCATAAGGGTTTTGCCATGACAGCACAGGTGTAGTGTAACCCACCACTTAATCAAAGCCAACATGAGAAAGAGAAAGGCTCATATTAACATCATCATTACTGGACACATGGACTCCGGCAGGTCCATCACCCTGCAGGTCTCAGCTCAACTATCAGTTACCTCAGGGAGATCCCCTGACTCCTGCTACTCTTCTTACCCCAGTAACCATTCACAGTGCTCCCCTAGTTTTCCCAGAGCACTGGCTGTTTGTCTTTTGGGAAGAATCTAGCACGCAGCTACCTTGTCGATTTCTGTGTCAAGGTGCTGCATGCTCATTACTTCAGTGACAACAGGAGACTTACTGCTGCCAGGCAGTAAGGAGTGCTTGAGCAGTATCATGTGATGATACTGATTTCCCAATAATTTATCAATTCTTCACGTTATTGTTTATAAGAAGTTCTCATTTTACTTGAAACTATTCACAGTGTTTTTTCCCCTGGGTCAGGAGGCAGGAGTGTTTAATTCACGGTGTATCCTTAGAGTCCAGACTTGTGACAGGACTGTAGCAGTCAGTGCAGAAACCGAATGAATCAGCGGGTGGGTGACCAAGCGAGTGTCACGGGCTCTTCTCTTCCTCTTCATTCTTTGTCTCACTCCTGCAGCGAGGCCACGTCCGCTGATAATCTCAGTCTCACTCCAGGAGCAGCTCAGTTCTCTGCAGCTCCCTCCCCAGCCTCAGCTGCTGCGTCCCTTGCTAGGACAGCCTTAGAGATGGATCAGGGTGGAGCTCAGCCTTTCCTCAGCTGAGCACACTCTCCTCATTAGGACTGAGGTCGCTAGGAGGACAGTCCTGAGAAGCATCAGAAAGACACTTCTCCACTGCTGGTGGGAATGTAGACTGGTACAACCATTGTGGAGATCAGTGTGGAGACTCCTCAAAAAAGTAGGACTAGAAATCCCATTCAAGCCGGCTATCCCCCTACTTGGAATTTTCCCAGAGGAACTGAAAACATTATATCTTGTGTACCTATGTTTATGGCAGCACAATTTGTGATAACAAAATCTTGGTAGCAACCAAGATGTCTGTCACATGAGGAATGGTTGAAAAAGATGTGGTATTTCTATATAATGGAGTATTACTGAGCTATTAAGAATTACAAACTTGAAGCATTTATATTGAAGTGGATGCCACTTGAACATATACTCATAAGTGAAATAAGACAGACACACATGTGCAAATATCATATAGTCTCCCTAGTATAAGAAGTGAAAAAAAAGAAATACAAATAGAAATGTACAACAACAACTAAAAACAATCGTGACAGACAGGGCAAAGTGAACGGCATGTGCTGCAAAGTACTAATCAACTTTTCTTCTGGATGGTTAACAACCTAAGTTCACAGATCAAAGTTGGAGAAATAGAAGAGCCACAAGGCCAGCCAACATTTTGGCCCTAGACTTTCAAGGTCAGCGAAAACTCAGGACATAGGAGAACCTGTACTGCAACATCATGAAACTCAGTTGAGCTCCAAATTTTCTGAACAAGGAGATTATGGAGCCACAGAGGAAAGAGATCGAATTTCTATAGTGTGTCTGTAGAGAGTCACGTGGAGAGAAAACTTTCCCTCAGGCTCTCACAGAGAGCAAACTTGTCAAGCACTGGCCATCACTCATCCACATGGATGACACAGACAAAGGATCTACAGAGTAAGGGATTATAAGATAAACCCTGAGGGGACTTGACTGACCTCATCAGAAACAAAAGCTGCATTTTTTGTTAGGTCTTGCTTTATCTCAGTCTTAATCATCCAGCAGAAAAGTATAAAAATGTGGTATATAATGCAACATCATAATAAGTTGAGCTGTACATGGCTATAGCCAGCAACTTCTTCAGATAAGTCACTATTATTGTGGAGTGCTGGACTATGTTGGATTGTGTCACTGAGTTCAGAAATCTATAGTGATTTGATGCCTATGGAGTGCCCATCTTTGATAGGTCTAGGAAAAAAAGGGGGATACAAAGGAAGAACCAAGATGTGTTTGTATAGACAGTACAGTTAGGATAATTATGCAATGCTTCTTCATAATTTTATGGAAGCAAGATTGGCACTAATAGTGGCTAGACAAGTTATGTCAGTTTCTAGTACTGTGTATGGACAAGCACTGGGAAGATAACAAGGTAGATAGTATTAATTATTGAATCTGGGATATAATTCAGGTATAAAAAAATAAGATAAGTAAACAGCTACACTCTCTTAATTTACTAATAAGAGACATCTGCTATAATAATGTCTGTAAGTATAATATCATGTATGCACCTTGTATGATACCAAAACATTATGAAAATAGTTTGCAATGTATTAATTTATAAAATCTGTCCTGTTAAGGTGTGTTAAAACTGTCTCATTGATATTTGTACTTCAATAAAATAAAAAAAATAAAAAAAGAAAGACATTACAGACATAAGTGACAGTCACAGAGAGTGCAGAAGTAATGTCTTAAGTCAAGTAATTACAGGCACCTGCCAAAGCTTTATTTTAAATTATTACAGGCAGAAAAAACCTGCAGGAAACAAACCCAAACAATGTCAGTAGGCAATTTATTGGAGATTATATTTTCAAAGGATATGGATAAAGTTACTGACATGGTTAGTGGGTTAGTTAATAATCACTACCCTTCCTATCTGTGTAATGACCATGTGAGAAAGGTCTTTTCTGTGAAAGGAGATAATTTATTCCATTTAATAAAATCTCTATTTTTGTACAATCTTATTTTTATAAGACATCCACATGCTTATTTCACCATTTCCTAAAAACTTGAGACCAAAAGCTACACAAACCTGCTGTAAGGCTTCTTAAACAAGGGCTTTCCACGTCATAAAGCCAGCCGTGCCTAACACTTGTGATCCCACTGGGCCAGCCACTCAGGTGAGGCTGTAAGGCCCAGCTCCTGCCCATAGAGTGAGACCCAGTAGCCCCTGAGCAAGAAAGACAAAACTGGAGCCAACTGCCTGCTAGGTACTTGCTGCATCTAGTGATGCCTCCTTCCGCAGAAATAAAGTTTTCCCTGTTGAGATGCTTTCAAACGCTTGTGATTTCTTTTGTTTTTTAACACAAAAAATTGTACCCAACAGCTAAAAGAGTTATAGCTATCTGAGTGTGGAGCACTAATTTTGCTTAAGGAATATTTATTTCAGTAAAGAATATCAGAAAATAGCGTATGCATTTTATTAGAAGTGATGTTTAATTCTTTTACAGGAATACATATTACATTCTCCAAAGAATTCATTTAAGACCAGCTTCTATTTCTTGAAAGTAAATAAAATCTTTTCTATAGTAGAGAGTGGCTTGGCTGACCTTATATTTTGCTTGTTACAAACTAATATGTTTATCATTCTATTGATGGTGTCAGTAAAAACACGAGCTCTCTGGGTCAGAGACAGAGGACTTTATTGATAATGACACAGGAAGCAGCCTCAGCACTGATTCAGCTGCTTCAGGTTCTCTTTCTCTTTTGTCCCACAAGGGTGCATGGTGGGTGCTGATGGGTGTGTAATCCTTCAGGGCTATGTGTCAGAGTGAAGGTGCTCTGAGCTTAAGAGCCTCAAACAAGCTTGCTCTTGGTCTCAGAGGGGACACTGTATTGTTCTTCAGGGTTACTTGTTTCAAGCATAGTTTTCTAGCCCAAGATACATGGCAAGGATAACCTAGCCAGATAGAAAACTTTAAGGTGATAACAAGAATACTCCAGTCAAATACCACATATAATTTTCAGTAGCCATGAACTCACCTATGAAGAAAAATGTAAGTAAAATCTGGTAGGAGAAGTTGGTGGTGCTTTATTTTTCCTTTGCCCCATCTTCATGTCATCTCTGGCTGAAGGGTGAACTGTAAGTGGTAAAACACATTCCCGGTGTGGGTTTCTGATGCTGGATCTTGTTATCCAAAAATGCTTCTTGAATACTTTGATTACCTTGAATGACTCACGCAAAGAATTTGCCTAAATTCCACACAACCCAGAATCCAGTCAGGACTGACAACTAGATGGGTAGAGGACATTCTAAGTAACAATAGTACAAGAGAGAAAGAGAGAGAGAGAGAGAGAGAGAGAGAGAGAGAGAGAGAGAGAGAGACAGAGAGACAGAGACAGAGACAGAGACAGAGAGACAGACAGATAGAGACTGAGACAGAGAGACAGAGAGAGCTCAGACTTGAAGATGCTTAATTTGTCATGGGTTGGGTTTCCTTGGGGAACCTATCCCACTAATTTCACCCTTTATCTGGAATAAATTTGCAGGTTTTGCAGTAGTAAAGGGGACATAAGAAAGATTATGAGAGATTTTAGGATACATTCAAAAGTGGAATGTGGATGCTTAGAGAAAATGAGACAGACACATTATGAGCCAGAGTGGGGCCGCCATTTAAGGGCTGGCTCCTGGGTGATCTAGGCTGTGTGTTCTCACTGTCTGTTGGTTACAGCCCCAGCCAACCACATGAGTCTGAAGTTGAGGTGTGCTGTGCCGCTCATTAGCACTACTCCTTCTTAAGGCTGAGGGAGATGCAGCGTACAGGTGAGGAGGACGGGTGAAGAGTCCAATGTACAGTCCTACCGTCTCTCAGATCTTTAGAGTATCTTTTGAGTGAATTTCCTGGATGGGAAAGAAAAACCTGAGGAATGCATTCTCAAGCTGCAGTTTTTAATAAAATTATAATTTTTCATAAGACTCTAATTTACAAAATCTCAATTTCCTGGCTTCTTTTCTACCCATTTTTTTCTGTCACAGTTCAAATAGAAATAATCCACTTTTGAGGAAGAGAAAAAGAAAACTGATCCTAGGTGATCATGGCACATTATTCAGATGTAGGAAGATGAGGATAGCAGGAGTTCCAGGGTATAGGGCAGAGGCTCAGGGCATAGAAGAGTCACTGAAGAAATAATGAGCAAGAACTTCCTACATTAGATGGTACATTTGAGTCTGTGCCTGGAAAAAGCTCACCAAGTAGAGGAGACCAAGTAGGATAAGGTAAAACTGTCCACAGCGATAGAACCAAGCTGCTGAAGGACAGCAGGGAATCTTGCAAGTTGAATGAGAGAAATAAATAATAACTTGGAAGGGATCCTTAACAAGATTTCTTATCAGGTATCATGGAAATTAGAAGGCTTGAGATGTGCTAGTGTGGAAAGGAAAAACAAAATCCTGTCAAACTACAATTCTATGTTTGGTAAAACTATTTTTTTTTTTTTCAAAAGAAAAAAATTGAGACATCTTAACACATAGAATTTAAGGGCTTTATCACTTTTTTTTTTCACTGTGCAGAAGATCATTTATAGACATTTCTCACCAAAACGGGGACACAAAAGCTCTCAGAAGAGAAGCTACTTCTTAGGGTCAGTTCCTGTAACAGCATTAAAGACTAGTCTAACAGTTACACTCTGAATGAGGGTGCACTGAGGACAGGTTCCCATCCAAATAACCCTATAGTCTTTCTTCTCCTCTTCTAAGGGAACAGCTTCTTTGTTTCCTTCCGAACCTTCTTCATCTAGTACAACTTTGGAAAATTTTATAGTTACCTGCAAAGCTTTTTCATCAGCTGTGAGGTTGACACCTTCCATGGAGTGACAGGGTCTGGGGTTTGGAGGAAGCCTCTTCAATCATGCTAATGGCCGAAGCATCCTCACTGCCTTCCCGGTATCCTTTGGCCTTGTCTCTAGCCAGTTGCAGAAAGTGCTCCCTGTCAGATGCAGGCAGGAGGTTCAGAATACAACTATACCCATCCATTGCCATTTTATGATCACCCATCTGTTCGCATAGACTTGACTGCTCCCACAGAAAATGGATATTGGTAGGTTCATACTTTAAAGCTTGCATATAGCAAAAAATAGCCTGCTTAATATTGTCTTGTTCCATCCAGTCCTCTCCATGAGGAGACCCCAAGGGAGGCCTCCAACCTGAAGTGAAAAGGCTCAGTAGCTCAGGCTATGCAGAAATAATGAACAGGAGGAAAGTAATGTAGGTAGAAAGCCGGTTTGTGTATTTATGACACTCTGTCACCTCTTCTGCATACCCACGATTTTAAACTCATAAGTGAACATAATTTGTCTGAATAATTCTCTATAAATGTGAATAGAACTGGTAAACATGTGTGAGATATTTTTAAATAGGCATAAGACACTCATTCTTGTTTTTCTAAGCAGTGCAACTTAAATATTTTAGATGGAGCCCAGATTAGTACTACTTACAGCGGCATTTATCTTAGATAAATTCTCTTAGGAACTACCTTCTCAGCACTCCGTGGTCCACAAAACACTGTTTACTACTGTGGAAGATGCCGAGTGCTCAGGAATTATGGAGGAGAGAACGGGCCTGCGCTCTGCGGTTCGCTGCTGAAACGTTGGCCTTCATGCACCCGAGTGGGGTCGCATCTCCCTTGAGCCCCATCAGGCACATGTGCTTTTACAGGAAGCTCTAACAGAGGAACGCTGTCATTTTCTGACCACTGATGTGCTTCGCTTCTATGTCTCCTACCACACTAGATCGATGCATCCATTAATATAACTATTTTGTACAAATCTTACTAAGCGGTGACTCCTTACAAAGACTTGCTTGGGGCCGCAACCCAGCTTGAGGCGTCTGTGTTTCCTGTTCAAGCGCTCACCAAGGCTGGGGTACTGCCATCTACTGCTGCTGTTCCCCTGCCCCTTTGGTTTTCACATTTGCTGATCAAGTAAATTTTATTCAAGTAAATCTCAATACAAGTATTTCTTCCTTATTCCGTTCCTACGCAGCTACATGGGAATGTGAAAGATCTGACCAGGGATTGACGGATGGGTGCTAACTTCATGGCCCTGGAGTAGAAAAAGCTTCTGCGTTGCTGACATCCAGTCTCCGGCTTCTGCAGGACAAAAGCAGGCTGTGGAGCAAAGCAGGAGCAGGAGGCGGATGTGCGAGGTTCTGTGGCGGTGAGTCTGGTGCAGCTTTGATCGGATAAAAACAGGTACTTATTAGGCATCGAGAGGAGTGCACAATGCAGGGAGAGAGAAAAAGACCGCTGCGCCTTTCAGAGACCAAACCTGGTCTTTATTCAAGTGAACAGTAAAGAAGTGAGACAAATAAAAAGATAAACACATTTTAGACTATAGGGAATGCAGGTGACTCCGCCTCTACTGCCCCCTAAGAGAAGCCCCATCTCTGTATGGTGTGGCTTCGGTGCCAGTATCTGGCCTGACAAGTAGAAGAGCTGTGTGATGTGAAATGCTCCTTGAATCACAGCCACATTTCTGCAGTAGAAGGATGTGAGTGGCTTTTCTCTTTCTTTAAGATGAGGCCTTTTATATTTTTTAAGAGAATAAAAAAATAGTAAAAAACAAGCAAATAAAAAATATTATGTAATTTCACCAAACAAAATGATAGGAATTCAACAATGGTTGTTATATTGCATATTGTTATCTTCAAATTACTTGTTCAGATTACCAAATATAAGCATGCAAAATCGATCAAAAATTGAAACAGAGAAAAACTTAAACACTAAGTTAAGCAATAGACCAATAGAAATCAGCAGTATAATTATCCAAAATTTAAAATAACTGGTCTTACTCAGAAAAGAGTTATTATTTGATGTAAAACACGTGACTTTATACATGTTTCACACACACTCACTGATGGACTTGAAGCAAACGCTTCTTAGGTGTTTAACTTAACTAATGTACCAGGTTGCTTCTTTAGGTAGTTCACGCAATAAATGTCCGTATTTTGAAAATTTCTTTCCCCGCTATTGTGAGTTCACAAGATGGACTAGAAAAGGCAACCCTGGTCTTCTCAGCAACCCTGAGGACAGCTTTCAAGTGTGTGTGTGTGTGTCTGTGTGTGTGTGTGTGTGTGTGTGTGTGTTGAGAGAGAGAGAGAGAGAGAGAGAGAGAGAGAGAGAGAGAGAGAGAGAGGCAGGCAGGCAGATGGAGAGACAGAGAGGGCGGGGCTTGCTGCTATAGCAGGTGTGGTGAAAAGAACCTCTCAGCTTTTTAAACTGTGACAAAGACTCCTTAGCTTTCCAGAACTAGAAGTGTCCAATGAGGCCTCTTTAGTTTTACAGCTTAACATCTGACTCCTCGATGAACCAGTGAGGAAAGATAATGGGAATTTTCAGTGCTTTGCTAGTGATCCTGTGGCTTCAGTTTACCTGTAAGCTTTGACATTTCTGTGAAAATATAGTGATCATAGGTGAAGTCTTCCAAGACTGTTGAGGCTTTTGCCCTTTAAATATGGGAGGTTGGGAAAGCCCTGAAAAGATGACTTTCATTCTGGAGAGTGAGCACCCACTTCCCAAACCAAACTTCTTTGCCTGTTGTGTTTTTGCACAGGGGTGAGTGGCCAGCAGAAGGAGGTGGAGCAGAGTCCTGAGTCCCTCTGCATTCCAGAGGGAGCCACCGCCTCTCTCAACTGCACTTACAGGGACAACGCTTTTCTGAACTTCAGGTGGTACCGACGGTATCCTGGCAGAGGCCCTGAGCTGCTGGTGTCCATATACTCCGGTGGTGACCAAGAAGAAGGAAGATTCAGAGCCCATCTCGACAGAGCCAGCCAACATCTGTCCCTGCACATCAGAGACACCTGGTCCCTTGACTCAGCCGCCTACCTCTGTGCAGTGAGCACACAGTGCTCCCCTGGCACCTGCAGCTGCACCCAAACCTCAGGGGCTCAGGCAGAGCTGGGCAGCATGGAGATCCCAGGGCAGAGCAGCTCTGCTACTGCTCCAGATATGGTGGGAATTAAAATCAGCAGCAGGAACGTTTCATAGACTAGGGAAATAATTTTAACAAGTGTGAAAGTAACTGACAAGAGGGAAAAGTTTCTACCAATGTAACTTTCCTGTAAATCATCCCATGAGCACAACACTTGCCTGTAGATGTTTGGGGTCATAAATTGTTCTAGCTGTGGATTTCCTACCTCATCTCCACTCTCAGCTGCAGCTCCTCTTCTGCATTAGATAAGAGCCCCTGGGGGCAGATGTGGAAGGAAGGGCTAGAGTTAGAATGTTAGGACTGGAGAAATACAAGGCTCAGATGGTTGCAACGATCAAAGATCAGACAGGGTCTGTATTGCTGTTCTTCAGTACAGGCTGGGGGAGTTGTCTCAGAATTTCTGGCCTTAATCTTGATTCTTGTGCCCTGGGGTGCAGCAGGTGAATGTAAGAAGCATCTGTGAAAGCCAGAGGGGGCTGCACACCTCAGAAGGGCCTGGGAGCACAGGGTGACCACAGAGTTCACAGGAAGGACTTCTGAGAAGATGAATAGAAGAATTCCAGGCACTAGAGGGTTTGTCATGGTGACTAAAGATTTGCACAGTTGTACTACATAGCATAAAGTAAAACTTCGTTAATGGTGATTTGAAATATCATATAGTTCTTCCCCTTCCCTGTCCCCTACCCACTGTGGATTTTTCTTGTACTTATACTGCATCCAGAAAAAGTATTTGTGCCTTAATATAAGGAAGACCTCAGAATAGATATTAAGTAAAATTGTAGGGGAAAAATTAAAAGCCACACAGACTGCAAAACTGACATTTTAGTGATAATTATGACATTCCTTAGGTCAGAGGTCAGAAATACTTGGAAATGGGAAATGTAAGATTTCTGTTCAGCTTCTGTACTATGGCACTAAACGATTGAATACAGTTAGGATTTGCTTCAAAATTTTAACTTGTGAATTTGACTATGAACAAATACTCCCAGGATGGAAAAAATTTGGAAGAAAGTGAGAAGAACCAAAATTTGTAGTACATCAAGATTGTTAAATTTTAGCTCTGGGGCTAGGGAGATAGCTTTACAGGTTAAACACTTATCTGGCAAGCACAAGGACCTGGGTTTGATCCCTGGTACCACATGCTGTGCCAGACCTTGCCATGCAGTTGGGAAGCCAAGAATGGTGGTGCATGACTGTAATCCTGGTGCTTGGAGGCTGAGACAGGAAGATCACTGTGGGTATGAAATGTGTAGAAACACCATATATAAAAAAATCCGTGTTGTATGAAGGGAGAGAAGGTTAGCACTCCCCTTGACAAGGATGGAAGAGGCCCTCGGGCCTGACAACACGCATACGGTTAAGGCATTGCCACCTACTTCGTGGCATCTAACCACTGTTTTTTGCTAGAGAGAAGAAGGAGATCACATTCAAAGGAAAACCCATCAGAATTACAGCCGACTTCTCTACACAAACAATGAAGGCAAGGAGAGCATGGAGCAGAGTTCTTCAAGTCCTACACGAAAACAAATTCCAGCCCAGACTACTATACCCTGCAAAACTCTCTTTCAAGTTTGATGGACAAGTGAAATACTTCCATGACAAAGAACAACTAAAGAATTTCATGAGGACAAAGCCATCCCTCCACAGGCTGCTGAAAGAGGTTCTGGAGAGAGACCACAACGACCAGAACTCCATGCAAGAGAATGGAAGGAACCCACTAAACAGGACAGTCAATTAAACACAGGTTACAAAGGAGTACACAATACCAGTTAATACCATGACAAATGTAAGTCAGCACATTTCAATTATAACCATCAATGTAAACGGACTCAATTCTCCAATTAAGAGAAATAGACTGGCACAGTGGATTAGGAAACAAAATCCAACAATATGCTGTATACAAGAAACACACTTAATACAAAAAGACATTCATAGGCTCAAAGTCAAAGGATGGAAAACAATACTGCATGCCCCA
>PVKA01041765.1:0-17865 GCA_004027165.1 Ctenomys sociabilis
GAGAAGAGAAGAGAAGAGAAGAGAAGAGAAGAGAAGAGAAGAGAAGAGAAGAGAAGAGAAGAGAAGAGAAGAGAAGAGAAGAGAAGAGCTTTTTTTCCAGTACTGGAGATTGAGCCCAAGGCCTGTGCATGCTAGGCAAGTCTAGTACTGAGCTATACCCCAGCCCTTCATCTTTTATTTTCACCCAGAGTCTCAATAAGTTGTCTTGATGGCCTTGAATGTGTAATTCTCCTGCCTCAGCCTCTTGGGTAGCTGGGATTATGAGAATGCACCTCCACTCCAGATAATAGTTATCCTTGCTATTTTCTGAGAAACAATAGAGTATATTTCACCTGTGAAAGTTAACTATAAGTTGTACAAACTACAGATTAACTTTACAAATGCAACAAATGAAATGAACAGTGAGGTAAACATTATCTGGTAACGGGATTAGTGGCACAGAAGATCAAGCCGGGGTAGTGCCCTAACACGTGTAAACAGGCAAAGAAATAAACTGGGTTCAGAGTCACCAGTCATGGACCCAGAAACTCCAGCGTCAGTGTGACAGGAGCTCCAAAAAGAAAGGACAGGTTGAATGGGAGTGAGGTAGCTGAGCCGGGGAGGTGACCTGGGCTGGCACCCAAGAGAGAGGTCCACCTTCCAGCTGTCAGGGCTCCTTCAGGACCCAGCCGAGTGAATGAAGTAAGACAGAGTTTTCAAGGTGCAGGCAGATTTGGAGCACCAAAGGTAAAAGGAATCCTGCCCACCTCCAGAAAAGAAAACAGCGTACCACAATGGAATGGAAGTCAGCTTGACATCAGAGTTAGCATCAGATCTCAACGCCAGAAGTTAATACTTTCACTAATATTCTAAAGGAAAAAAATATTATTAACCAAGTACTCAGTACTCAGCCAAACCAGTACTCACGTGTGGATGCAACTAGAGATTTTTTTTTTTTTTTTTTTTTTTTTTTTGGTGGAACCGGGGATTGAACTCAGGCCCTTGTGCTTGCCAGGGAAGTGCTTATTCCACTGAGCCATCTCCCCAGCTCCAACTAGAGACATTTTAAAAGATGATAGGTTCAAAACCCGGAGGCACAAAAAACTGTACTAAGAATCAACAAATGGGATCATATTTAATTAAAAAGCTTCTAGGAGCCAGGGAGATAGCACAGTATAATAAGTACTTGCCTGGCAAGTGCAGGGTCCTGAGTTCAATCCCAGTACCACAAAAAACAAAAAAGCTTCTATATGATAAAAGAAACAACCGAGTGAGGAGACAGCCTACTGAATGGGAAAAAATTGGCAGCAATTCCCCAGAGGACTAATACCTAGAATATATAAAGAACTCAGAAAATGAGACCCCCAAAAGAACAAAAATTTTCCCATTGAAAATACGGGAAAGCAAAACGGATGGAACTTCTAGGGTGGACACATGGGCACTGAACACGTGAAGATGCGCTCTGCATTGTGGGCCTTTGGAAATGCAAGTTAAAACAACACTGAGAGTCTGTCTTACTCCAGAAAGAATGGCTGTCACCAAGAAATTGAATAATGGCGGGTCAGTGCACACCTACAATCCCAGCACTCAGGAGGCTGAAGCAGGAGAATTGCCTCGAGGTTGATGCCAGCTTAGACTACCTAGTGAGCTCAAGGCCAGCTTGAACTACATAGCAAGACCCCATCTCAAAAAAAAAAAAAAAAAAAGGAAGAAAGATAAAATAATAAATGCTGGAGAGACTGAGCTGGGCTGGCAGGGCCTTCTACATGTTGGTGGAAGTATAAACTAATTCAACCTATATGAAAATCAGTATGGAGAGTCCTCAAAATCTAAAATTAGAAATTCCATTCAACCTAACTGCAACGTTTCCCTTCTACATACCTTTCTGCAAGACTTATAGATACCAACTGGGCACGGTGGCACATGCCTGTAATCCCAGCACTCAGGAAGCTGAGGCAGGAAGATGGTTGTGAATTCAAGACCAGCCTGGGGACAAGTGAGCTCAAGGCCAGCCTGAACTGCATAGCGAGATCCTGTCTCAAAAAGACAAAAAAAAAAAAAAAAAAAAAAAAGCCGGGCGTGGTGGCGCATGCCTGTAATCCCAGCACTCAGGAGGCTGAGGCAGGAGGATTGTTGTGAGTTTGAGACCAGCCTGAGCTACAAAGTGAGCTTAAGGCCAGCCTGACCTGCATAGTGAGACCCTGTCTCGAAAAGACAAAAAAAAAAAAAGATTGCCAGTGACGCATGGACTCACATGCTCCTAGAAGCATCATTCATAACACTTAAATCTTGGAAGCAGCCTGAAAGCCATGAACAGACAAGTGGCTGAGGAGAACGTGGCGTCTGCACACAGTGGAGCACTACTCTACCACAGGAAGACGGACAAGAAACTGGAGTGATTTGTAGGCAAGTAGATGCAGCTTGAGACCACGTGTTAAGTGAGATAAGTCAGAGGGGCGTGCCTTATGTATTACGTGGTTTCTCTTATATAAGAAGCCCAAAGCACAAATAAACAGCAAGATAAAGAGAGGTAACAGGAGCCGGGCGTGGTGGCGCAGGCCTGTAATCCCAGCACTCGGGAGACTGAGGCAGGAGGATTGTTGCGAGTTCGAGACCAGCCTGAGCTGCAAAGTGAGCTTAAGGCCAGCCTAAACTGCATAGTGAGACCCTGTCTCAAAAAGACAAAAAAAGAGAGAGAGATAACGGGGATGGCAGGCAGATCTTTCTCTGGGGATATAGCTCAACCCAAGACCCTGGGCTCAGTCCCCAACACTGAGCTAAAGCGGGGCAAAAGCGGGGCATGTTGGGGCCTCTATGCCCTCACAGGTGGGGCTCCTCGATGCTGGCCAGAGCCAGGCTGTGGTACAGGGTACTAGCTAGCCAGAGCTCTGGGTGTGGATAGCAAGAAGCCGCCCCGGGGCAGGCGGCACCACTCGAAGCTTGCAGCCTGAATGGACTAAGAGAGAAAGAGAAGCCTGTGGGATCGCTGCCTGCTTCCTGCCTCCTGCCGGCTCAGCCTTCCCTGTGTCCTCTGCAAGCCCCGCTGCCGCCTGCCCTGCTTGGAGCAGCTCCCTGCGGACGGACTGTGAGCTGGAGTGAGCCTCTCCTCCTCAAACTTGTGGGTGTGGGGCATTTGTCCCAGTGATGAGAAAGCGACCAAGACAGAAAGCCAAAGTAACAATGACGAGCATTACTAGACTAAATTTATATGTCCTCTTCACAAAAAATAAGTGTGAGGTAACACGTTACGAGTTAGCTGGGCCACGAGGTACGCACAGTTCAGATATCATGATATCTGCTGCAATATATGCATTTTTATTTGTTAATTCAGAATAATTTGTTAAAAAGAATTCAAATTGATAACAAAAGAATTCAAATTGCTGAAAATATTGAAATTTTAAAAATCCTTAAACTAAAACATGATTGTATGTTAACATAAATATTTTTATGAAAAATAACTATGTTCTAAAAACTTGTAGCAGAACGGCATTGTTACATTTGCAAATCTCTAAAGACATGTCTGGCTCAGTGGACGAGAGCTGCGTCCTCACGTCCTTCCCCCCGCTGCAAAGCCACGCACCTCTCCGTCTCTGGAAAATCCCGCCGTGTACTCACAGAGGAACGGCGAGGCAAAGGCCAATGACATTCCTGGATTATTATGGAAGTACTTTCGGCTACACTTTGAAAACTACTGATGTGCGGTAGGATCACAACCATACAAAAATAGGTGCATAAAAATTTCTAGATAAATGTCATGGCGCCACTTAGTGGCACTTTCGATTATTACAACTTAGCAAACACGTGTGACGCTATGCTCACACGTGCAGTGTGTGTGCACACATGGCATGCATGGGCAAGTGTGTGTGAGTGTGCTGCGTGCGTGTGGTGTGGTGTCAATGTGTGAATGCAGCACACATAGCACGCACGTGATACACATCCATATACATGCTCCACACGTGGGTTACCCTGGGCCATATGTACACGTGGACCCTACAAGTGAATGTGACGCATGTGGGGACAGAGGAGGCGTGCCCACGCAGCACGTGCACTCATGCATCTGGATGTGTTGTAGTGTGGTGTGTAATGTGTGTGCGAGTGTTACACTATGTGGCATGTTGCATGACGTGTGTATCCGCATGTGCGTGCATTACGCATGCTGTTGGCACCTCCCTGAGAAGCAGGTTGTGTGGAGTGTGCTTAGGGCTTCCACATGAAGGAATGTGATTAATTTTCACCGCCTTCTGCATAGGCAGAGGCAGTGCTCCCTGCTAAGTCTCCTGGCATTCAGAAGCGCACTTTAAACTCCCCACAGTAAAAGGCACAGGTCTTGAGGAGACGTCCCCTCCCCCAGCTTCAAGCCTTGGACAGCACTTCTGCCTTTTCAATGGGAGACGCCTTGCTCCAGTGGCAGAGTGGTGGACCCAGGACTCCAATTTGAGTCCTCTGAACAACATAAATTTAATAATCCTGCACTAATGGTAAAAATAAACATTAGGCGTTAATGACTGTTGTAACATCAGTTGTAACACTAAGTGTAATGTTATAACATTAAGTATACATTATAATACTAGTGATATAAACATTAAAATGTTATAAAATCCTCTAGGGCCAGGGATATAGCTCAGTAGCACAGTGCCTGCCTGGTAAGCAGAAGGTCCTGAGTTCAATTTCCAGTACCAAAGGAAAAAAGTCCTCCAAAATCTAAAAAACCACTTACATGCTGTAATCCAAAAAGCATAGAGAGGCAGTATAGCTTCGTGCTAGAGCACTTGCTGAGCATGCTTGAGGCCTTGGGTTCCCTCCCCAATGCCACAGAAGGAGAGAAAATGAGGAATAAAGGAAAGGAGGGAGGGAGGGAGGGAAAGGCAAGTGAATTTCTGAATAAAAAAGTAACATGAGCACAGCGACAGAGCGTGCTCATCTCATCGCCCTTCCCGACAGTGTCTGTGCTTGTCTCTGGCCGCGGACAACTTGAGAAAAGCATTAAATTACAATAATTGAACACAAACCGTATGGCTGGCACTGGGCGAAACCCTCTCCTGTCCAACTACAACCAGTACAAACTCTCAGCCATAGAAGTCTCATGTGCAACACGTAACTCCTTTGATAACTTTAACTTCCATTTTCAGTTTCTAAAACTGTGATCTAGTCCTGCCCAGGAAATCTCAGTCCCGGGCACCGCCACTCACACCAGCCCCTTTCTTGTTGCCTCTCCCTTTCTTCCGGGACACCCTGACGTCAGAATGCTGCCCTGCCCCAGGAGACAAAGGACAGCTGGTGTGCACACTAGCACCACACAATCCCATTGCTAGCCACAGCCACTGATGCAGGGAGGGCACTCTGCATGCATTTGTGACCTCCAAGAGCACTTGCAAGGATCACCATCCTCACACAAGGGACATAGGAATTTACAGCTTCCCTTCCTGTCCCTTTCTCCCATTCTTGAGTGCCAGGACCCTGCAGCCAAGAGAGAGAGAGAGAGAGAGAGAGAGAGAGAGAGAGAAGGGAGGGAAGAAGGGAGGGAAGAAGGGAGGGAGGGAAGGAAGGAGGGAGGGGACAAGGAAGATAGGATAGGATAGGATAGGATAGGATAGGATAGGATAGGATAGGATAGGATAGGATAGGATAGGATAGGATAGGATAGGATAGGATAGGATAGGATAGGATAGGATAGGATAGACAGGCAGATGATTTATACATAGATGGGGGCTGGCCAGATGGATGATACCTGTTCCTTACTCCCACACACAGCGTGGCCCAAGGGCTCCCCAGCCAAACCCTAGAGCTCCTCTCTCTGCTCCTATCACAACCTGCTTTCTTCCCCCACTCAGTTCATTGGGGACCGAAAGGATTAGACAGTCTTTCAGGTTTGCCTCTTGACAGCCAAAGCAAATCACATACATCTTGATTTTCAAACTTGCATTTCCTCTGCTGTGATTGCTCAAATCCATTTGGAAACTAGCTTCTTTGTTATCTGGGTCTGAGACTCATCTTTCTTTTGGGGAACCAGAGAAAATACAGGGATACAATGAAAATAAGGAGTAACAGTTCTTGCTGGGTACTCAGTTGCAGGGTAATCAGGCCTCCCTCAGACTGCTACAGAATCTGTTCTGAGCTGGATGGAAAATGCCACACACCAAGGTGCTGGAGGGCAATTTCTATTGCATCAATAGGCTGGTGGGAACCAGGTCCACATCACCAGCCGCAGCTTAGAGTGAAATAGCAGCTTATATACATTTTGTAAGCAGGATGTACAGAGGAATCAATAACAGACTATTCTGCAACTCTCGCACGCTGTCTGGTGGATTTGTCTGGGGCAGGTCTAGCGAGGGGGGCCATTCATCATGAGGCAGGAAGGACTGGGGAACATCAGGGTCTGGGGAAGGTGGGCAAGATGACGTGTACCCTCAACAGGGCTGGCCTGTCCCACGTAGCTCGTCCTTGAGACAGGCTGGCAAACTAGGACACGTGTGCAGGCCCTCGCACAGCTGGTCAGCTAGAGCAGAGTCACGCAGTCTCTGAGCTGCAGAGGGGTACTCAGGCTATGATTCCATTACAAGTCCCTGTGTAAGTCAGTTTTCTGACCTTAGACAAAATACCTGAGAAATCAGCATAAGGGAGGAACAGGCTTATTCCTTTGTAGATGCACAGGTTCTGGCCCATGGCTATCCTGCCTTGTTGGGTCTGTGGCAAGCCAGGCATCATGGTGGGAAGTGCACGGTGAAGCAGAGGGGCTCAGCTCAGCTAAGAAGCATGGACAGGGAAAGCCAGAGCCCCAGTGACCTGACCTCCTCCTCCAACCACCCCCTAAAGCTCACCAACTACTGACAGCCAAAGCTGGTGACCACGCTGTTAGAAACGGCCTTCCTCAGGACCCTTCCGATCCAAACCATAGCAGTCCTTGGTGGCCAGCTCACCTGCCGTGGACTTCTGTCATGGAAAGGTCTGTTTCTGTGCTCCCCATCACAGCCTTCCCGGTCCTTCCCAGTGTGGCCCATGGGTCCAGAGGAACAGAAAAGGAACCATCTCAGGTGGCCAAAAGAGGGCTCCCAACAGACAGACCCTTCTGGGGAGCTGGGGGACAGGCCCACGCTGGGATTCGGGGCATCGAGAGCAGAACTTGAAGCTCTGCATCTCCAAAGCTGCCAGGACAAGGTGACACCACGGGTCTGGCCCCAACTAAGCCACAGTGATGGAGGGCCCTGCGGGTAGGGGGGCAGAGGTCCATCTCAGGGCAGACGGCTTTCTGGAGAGCTGGCTCCCAGAGAGACTGGAAAATCAGCTGCAGTGAGACTCTCGGGACACGCAACATACCTGTTCTGGTTGGCTGAGGGTGCACAGATAAGATAGGCACACAGAACAGACAACAGATACGGGGGTGCTGACATACAATCTATTAGAAAGATGCCCCACAGCTTACAGTGGTGTTGTCAGATGTTCCCTAACTTACAATGGGGGTGTAAGCCCTTCACCACAAACTAAAACTAGCTTAAGTCACAAGTGCATCTAACACACCCCGCCACCAGCCATTACACAGCACTAGCTTAGCCTGCACGCTGAGAAGACCTACGTCCACCTACGGCTAGGCGAAAACACGCGTCACAGAGCCAGTCACAATAACGTGGAGTGTCTCGTGGGCTGTACTGAACGCGTCCTGAAAAAGGAACCGAGAACGGCTGCCCAGGTGCCGCCGTGAGGTCTGCACTGTCCGCGAAGACGGGCGTGCGCGCATTCAAAGGACCGCTGCACTTGCTTCTTTGCAACACCTTCATGACTCCTAACACTCGTTATAATCCTGCTTTTATAATGATTTTTAAATTTATATGCCTTCCTACGCACTTTCATATTTATGTCAAGTCTTTAGGAGTTCTTTTGTTCACACACCTACGACACGCACAGGTGCTGAGATTGTAAGTCCAGTTGAGAAAGCACAACACGCAGTGGACGCTGCCAGCCCTAAGCGGTCCAAGGGATCCTAGCGGGACTGTAGCGACCTGAGCCCTCGCACACGCCGCGCCCTCCACCGCCCTCCCTCCCTGAGCTCAGCCTAGAAGCCCGTGGACCAGCGGAACCAGCTGGGACCTCACCACAGCCCTGCGGCCGAGCCTGCGACCTCAGGGGCTCCCGCCAGCCGACCTCACCATGCTTCTCACACCATCAACTCCGCTTCTCCCATCCCTGAACCCCACACCCAGCTTCGCCTTCACCCCTCCATGGGAGCCACACCCAGTCTGTTCCCCGCCTGCCACTTACAATGGCACCCACAGCCTGGCCGCCCCAGTGCGGTCCTCCTGGCCCCCACAGCCAGAAGGGGGCTGCTGCCCTGCCCAGCACGCTTGTCTGTAGCCCACGTCCTCCACAGCCGCTTGATCACACTTCTCTTTAATTTCTACCAACCTGCACCATCTCCCCTAAGCCCACCTAAAGGGCTCCCTGTGGCCGTTTCACATTGATCGTCCCGAGAGCAGGGGTCATGTCCACTCACTGAAGCCAATGGCCTCAGTGGTCCTTCTGGGCCACACCTGGTACCCTCCCTCCTCCTGGCATTGAGGTCCACACCACAGCACAGTTCCACATGTCACCCCCTGGTCCTCCCTTCACCTCCCTTAGCAGCCTTCTCCAATTCATCCCAGCCCCTGGGCTATGGGCACAAGAGACGGCTCACTTCCCAGCAGAGCCCGACTCGCCGCCCTGTGGCCATGGCTACCTGCAGAGGTCCTCACAGAGAGATGGGAGACCAAAACCCAAGGCAGCTGGATCACTGAGTCACTCTGTGAAAGGCAGGTGTGCCGGGAGTGACCTGCGATGGGCTTTGTGAGCACAGGAAACAGCATTTTTGGCATGTGGCTACCTGGACTCGGGAGGGTTTTGTTATCCAGGCACATGCCCAAGACCACGCCAGCCAAGGTGGGTGTCTTGTCCAGGCCCCCAGCTTCAATACCCCCGATGCACCAGCAGCTTCCATGGAGAGTCTCCCCGGCATCCAGGCGGTTCCCAGCCAGCTGCTCTGGACTCCACTTCCACATCAACTACTCACCCTCAACCTGCCACAACTGTATACTGATTTTGGTTCCATAACGCTGCCCGTGGCAGCTGCCCACAGCCCTGCCCCATGCAGCCAGCACTTTCCTCTAACCCTACTCTCACCTGCTCCAAGTCACCAGCCTGTCACTACCCGGACTGCAGCAGCACCTCCTCTCTGGTGGCCTGCACTATCTCATCCACAATTACTCAGTCAGGAATAAGAAGAGGTGGCTGGAGTGGCAGCACAAGCCTTGATCCCAGAACTCCAGAGGTTGAGGCAGGAAGCTTCCTGGTCGGCCTGCGCTACAAAGCAAGCTCAAGGCCCACCTGAACTGCATGGCAAAACCCTGTATCAAAAAAAACAAACAAACAAACAAAAAAGAAGATGAAAAGACAAAGATGCAAATGTTAGGAAAATTGTAATACTATTAGAAGAAATTATAAGACAAATTTTTAAAATCTTAAGACTGGGCCGGGCGTGGTGGTGCATGCCTATAATCCCAGCACTCAGGAGGCTGAGGCAGGAGGATTGTTGTGAGTTCGAGACCAGCCTGAGCTACAAAGTGAGCTTAAGGCCAGCGTGAACTGCATAGTGAGACCCTGTCTCAAAAAAGACAAAAAAAATAAAAATAAAAATAAAATCTTAAGACTAGGGGAAGGGATATTTTAAGAATGCAGAAGACAAAAAAGAATAATTTGAATTCCAAGAGCCAAACCAAAGAAAGCCAGCAATAGCATTATGAGTTTCCAGACTGAACATGCCCAGGCATGAAGAAGGGCTTTCAGGCTGTAACTCAAAGCCCAGAGGGTGTAATGGCCTGCTGCCTATATAACGGTGAATCACCAAGAGCTGGAGATGGGTCCCCCAGATAGAGAAAGACAATGAATCCCAGGAAAAGACCCCTGGGGAGCAAAACAGGGGAAGCCCGGAGCAAATCCAGAGGTGACAAGGAGAGGGCAAGTTTAAGGGAGCTCCGCAAATTTCTGCCTTTTTTAAGGGCCTCATGCATGCAAGGCAAGTACTCTTTCTATTTCTTCTTTTGAGACAGGTTCTCCCTATGTTACCTAGGCTGATCTCAAACGCCCAATTCTCCTGCCTTTTGAGAAACTGAGATTGCAGGTGTGTGATCATGTCTGGCTCAAGGCTCTGTGCTTCCTGCTTCATACACACCCCACCACCAGCTCCTCTGAAACAACCACATCACCGAAAAAAATAGAAAAGGCTGAGCTGTGGGTGCTGAATGCTGGGGCACTGCACAACCTAGTTGATACTGAAACTGGTGGAGAAACACTGTGTAGACACACAGAAGCACGAAATTTCAGTGTGTGCTGCAACCGGGATGGATTCTGAAAACGTCACACTATGTAAAGCAAGCCAGATGCAGAGGAAAACACGACATGGCCCCGCTATGGGGGATGCCTAGGGACGCAGATCTACAGACAAGGAAGCATGGGTCAGGGGTGGACAGCGCTTCTCCAACAGGCAGAGTTCCCGCAGGTTGGGGGCCCTGTTCACAGCCAGTCCCCAGACCAAACCCAGGCACACTGCATGAGTGAGACTCTCTGCCATGACCCTGGGAACCTCCCACCCCTCCGGAGCAACCCCCCCACACACACAAGCTGACCAAGTGAGTAAAACTTCTGCTGTGCTCTTGGGACCCCAAAATCCAGCCAAGCCCAGGCCCAGCTAGTGTGCGGGAGAGCTTCTGCGCTCCCCTGCGCCCCCTGGGCCAGGGGCACAACAGGTTCACTTCCAAGGGCTGTAGCAGGAAGGAGCTGAGCACAACAGCTAGACTCAAGCCTGGCACAACTGGATAAACTCAAACTTAATAGATCTGCACCCAAATTTCAATAGGTGCCAAGGTTATAACTTCATCAAAGCTCTACACCAAAGGTCAGAGGTCAGTGCTACACAAAACGACAAAGGAGCAAAATGCAATCTCACGCCTTGAGCCCACCCAGAACAAGTGCAGCAGACACTAGCTCAGCTGAAATGTATAAATTAATAGCGTCTGAGGTAAAGAAACAAAAGCAGAAAGGAACAGAGGAACTCATATCAGAATTAATCTCTGAAATAAAAAAAGAAAACTCTGAATTAATAGTGTCTGAAGGGGAGGCTGAGACAGGAGGATTGTTGCGAGTTCGAGACCAGCCTGAGCTACAAAGTGAGCTCAAGGCCAGCCTGAACTGCATAGTGAGACCCTGTCTCAAAAAGACAAAAAAAAAAAAAAAAAATAGTGTCTGAAGTAAAGAATCAAATGCAGAAACATTAGAGGAAATCAGATCAGAAATAATCCATGCCGGGCGTGGTGGCGCATGCTTGTAATCCCAGCACTCAGGAGGCTGAGGCAGGAGGATTGTTGTGAGTTTGAGACCAGCCTGAGCTACAAAGTGAGCTTAAAGCCAGCCTGAACTGCATAGCGAGACCCTGTCTCAAAAAGACAAAAAAAAAAATAAAAGAAATAATCCATGCTGTAAAAGAATTAATAACTGTTTCTCAAGAAGACACTGATAAAAAAAAAAAAAGAAGAGATTAGAAAAGTGAGAGATTCCTTGAATGAGCAATACAGGAAAGAAATAGATCACATGAAGCAGAATCAAAGAGATATAGAGGAACTTAAAATTTCAATCACAAGCTTGCAAATCCATTTGAGTGAAAGTGAAAATAGAGTTTCAGGTCTTGAAGATGCTGTCACAGCTAGTGAAGATGTAAGAAAAGATCTCTTAAAAATAACTAGGATGCAGGAAAAAAAATTCATCACCTGCAAGATGATGCCAAGATGAACAACATGAGACTAATAGGCATCAGTGAGAAAGAAAAAGTCAATATAAAAGATATAAAAAGAATATGGGCAGAAGTAATAGCAGAAAACTTCCCAAATATGAGGAAACAATCTGACAGTCAGGTAACTGAAGCATACAGAACTCCTAATAACTTCAACCCAATTAAAAATACACCAAGACATATAATAGTCAAGATCCCAGAAATCCAGCACAAGAACAATATACTGAAAGCCACCACAGAAAAGAAACAGACCACATTTAAAGGAAAGCCCATCAGAATAACAGCAGACTTCTCTGCACAAACCATGAAGGCAAAGAGAGCATGGAGCAGAGTACTTCAAGTCCTCTGTGAAAACAAATTCCAGCCCAGACTACAATACTTTGCAAAACACTCTTTCAAGTCTGATGGAGAAGTGAAATACTGGGCCGGGGAGATGGCTCAGTGGAGTAAGCGCTTCCCTGGCAAGCACAAGGGCCTGAGTTCAATCCCCGGTTCTGCCAAAAAAAAAAAAAAAAAAAGAATCTCATGATGACAAAGCTAACCCTACACAGACTACTAAAAAGATGTTATATAGAGGGACCGCAACAACCAGAATTCCACAAATGAGAACAGAAGGAACCCACTAAATAGGGCGGGCAAACAATTACACAAGGACAAAAAGGAGTAAACAACAGCAGGTAATAACATGACAATCATAAGTCAGCACATTTCAATTATAAGCACCAATGTAAATGGGCTCAATTCACCAATTAAAAGAAACAGACTGGCACAGTGGATTAGGAAACAAAATCCAACAATATGCTGTATACAAGAAACACACTAGCCGGGCGTGGTGGTGCATGCCTGTAATCCCAGCCCTCAGGAGGCTGAGGCAGGAGGATTGTTGTGAGTTCGAGACCAGCCTGAGCTACAAAGTGAGCTTAAGGCCAGCCTGAACTGCATAGTGAGACCCTGTCTCAAAAAGACAAAAAAAAAAAAAAAAAAAAAAGAAAGAAACACACTTAGCTCAAAAAGAAACTCATAGGCTAAAAGTCAAATCATGGAAAACAATACTGTATGCCCCAGCAACTCAGAAAAAAGCAGGGATAGCAATCGTGTTCTCAGACAGTCTCAACTTCAAACCAAGAATGATCAAATGAAATAAAGAAGACCACTATACACTGGTTGGGGAAAAATTCAAGAGGAAGAGGTAACACTCATAAATGTATACGCACCAAACACGGGAGCACCCAACTATATAAGACAAATCTTAATGGACATGAA
This sequence comes from Ctenomys sociabilis, assembly GCA_004027165.1. Lineage (NCBI taxonomy): Eukaryota > Metazoa > Chordata > Mammalia > Rodentia > Ctenomyidae > Ctenomys > Ctenomys sociabilis. Next base: position 13,052 of record PVKA01041765.1, read on the forward strand.
AAATCTAATACCTAATACCACAATCTTAACAGGAGACCTTAATACCCCTTTTTCCCAAAAATATAGGTCAAGTAGATAAAAAATTAGCAAAGAAATAGAAGAACTGAACCAGAGCTTGGAATAAGTGGACTTAGTGAACATATACAGAGTGTTCCACTCAATGACAGCTGAATATACATTTTTTCAGCTGCACATGGGTCATTTTCTAAAATAGGCAACATACTGGTCCATAGGTCATGCTTAAGTATATGCAAGAAAACAGAAATTATCCCATGCATATTATCTGACCACAGTGCAATGAAACTGGAAATAAACAAGACAAGAAAACAGAAAAACCCCATAAATACATGGAAATTAAACAACACCCAACTCAGCAACTAATGGGTCACACATGAAATTAAACAAGAAATTCAACAATATCTACAATTCAATGAAAATTCAAGCACAACTTAGCAGAATTTCTGGGATGTGACGAAAGCAGTTTTCAGAGGGAAATTCATAGCTGTGAACTCAGACATTAGGAAAACAGAACGGGAACAAATAAACACCCTAATGATGCACCTCCAACATCTAGAAAAGGAAGAGCAAACCAGAGCCCAAAAATGGGAAAAAAAATTATAAAGATTAGAGCAGAAATTAATTCAACTGAGACGAAGAAAACAGTTCAAAGAATTAATGAATTAAAAAGCTGGTTCTTTGAAATATTAAATAAAATTGATAAGCCCTAGCTAACCTCAACAAAAAGAGGAAAGAAAAAATTCAAATACAAGGAATAATGAATGAAAAGAGTGTAACTACCACAGACCCAGTGAAAATTCAGAAGATTGTCAATAGCTATTTTGAGTACTTTCATTCTGACATAATAGAAGACACAAGAAATAGATAGATTCCTAGAAAGGTACAAATTACCAAAACTAAATCAAGAAGATGTAACAACTCTCAATAACAGCCAATGAAAGACAAAATGTAATAAAAAGCCTACCAACAAAGAAAAGTCCAGGTCCTTATGGATTCACAGCTGAATTTTTCACGAAACTTATGAAAGATATAATCCCTATACTCCTCAACCTCTTCAGTGAAATTGAAAAGGAAGCAGTCCTCCCAAAATCATTTGTGGAAGCAAGTATACTGATACCAAAACCAGGGAAAAATACAACTATAAAAAAGAATTATAGGCCAATCTCCCTCATGAACATAGATGCAAAAATCTTCAATAAAATGCTAGCAAATAGAATCAATCAACAAATTGTCAAGAAGATCACACACCATGACCAGGAAGGATTCATCCCGGGGATGCAAGGATGGTTTATGGGCAAATTTTTTTTTTTGGTAGAACTGGGGATTGAACTCAGGTCCTTGTGCTTGCCAGGGAAGCACTCATTCTACTGAGCCATCTCCCTGGCCCTGAAGGATGGTTTAATGTATGCAAATCTATGAATGTAAGACACTATATCGATACAGCCAAATCTAAAAACCACATGATCATCTCAATTGATGCAGAAAAGACTTTTTTATGAGCAGAATAGACTTATTGAGGGAAAGAAAGCTTCTGTACAAGAGAGGGACAGGAGGGGGGTCCCAAGTGGGTGGTCCCCGAGACAGAAAAGGCTTTTGACAAAATCCAACACTCATTCATGTTCAAATCCCTACAGAAAATTGGAATAGAAGGGCTCTACCTCAGTCTGATAAAAGCTGTCTATGACAACCTGATGGCTCACATAATTCTAAATGGGGAAAAACTGAAATATTTTACTCTCAGATCTGGTACAAGACAGGGATGTCCTCTATCACTCCTCCTATTCAATAAAGTTCTGGAATCATTATCTAGAGCCATTAGATAAGAGAGAGAAATAAAAAGAATAAGAATAGGTAAAGGAGAAGTTAAATTATCATTATTTGCAGATGACATGATACTTTACCTGGAAGTAAACTCCACCAAGAAGCTACTAGAATTGATACATATGGGCCTGGGAGATGGCTCAGTGCATAAGCACTTCCCTGGCAAGCACAAGGGTCTGAATTCCATCCTCAGTTCCACAAAAAAAATAGAATTGATACACAAATTCAGTAGCATAGCAGGATACAAAGTCAATACCCAAAAGTCAATAGCACTTCTCTACACAGATAACAAACACACTGAGAGGGAAACTAGAGAAACAATACCTTTTACAATAGCACTGCAGGAAATGAAATACCTTAGAGTTAATCTAACTAAAGAAATCAAAGATCTTTTCATGGAAAATTACAGTACTCTGAAAAAAGAGATTGTAGAGGATTTCAGAAAATGGAAAGATTTCCCTGCTCCTGGATAGGAAGAACCAACATTGTGAAGATGGCCATACTCCCAAAATTGCTGTACAGATTTAATGCAATCCCAATGAAACTACCACCAACATATCTTCAAGACCTAGAGAAATCATTCCTAAAATTTATTGGGAACCAGAAAAGACCTAGAACAGCAAAGGTTATCCTGGACCACAAAGACAAGGCAGGAGGCATTACAATTCCTGACTTGAAATTATACTACAAAGCTACTGTGATAAAATCAACATGGATCAATGGAATAGATTAGAAGATGCAGAGGCCCCTGCAAACACACTCAGCCACCTGATCTTTGACAAATGGGCCAAACAAACTTACTGGAAGAAAGATAGCCTCTTTTACAAATGGTGCTTGAAAAACTGGCTGTCTACATACTGAAAACAAAAACTTCATCCAGGTCTATCACCATGCAGTAAGTTAAAATCAAAATGGATTTAAGATCTAAACATTAAAACAGAAACATTAAATCTCCTGGAAGAGAAAGGAGGAGGAACTCTTGAAGACATAGGGGTAGGCAAAGAGTTCATGAAAAAAAATCAAATTGTGCCAGGCATGGTGGCGCATGCCTGTAATACCAGCACTCGGGAGGCTGAGGCAGGAGGATTGTTGTGAGTTTGAGACCAGCCTGAGCTACAAAGTGAGCTTAAGGCCAGCCTGAACTGTATCGTGAGATCCTGTCTCAAAAAGACAAAAAAAAAAAAAAAAAAAATCAAATTGCATGGGTAATACTTGAAAGAATTAACAACTGGGACCTCCTCTTATTGAGAAGTTTTTGCACATCAAAAGAAATTACCAACAAAGCGAAAAGACAATCCACAAATTTCAAAAAAAATCTTGACTAATAAGCACTCAGACAAAGGTCTGCTCTCTAGAATTTATAAAGAACTAAAACACATTAGGCCCCTAAAATTTAAAGACCCAATCCAGAAATGGGCATTTGAGATGAACACACACTTCTCAAAGGACGAAATTAAAGAAGAGAATAAATATATTAAAAAATGGTCCACATCACTAGTCATCCATGAAACGCAAATTAAAACAACACTGAGATACCATCTCACCCCAGAAAGAATGGCTATCATAAAAAAATCAACCAACAATAAATGTTGGAGAGGCTGTGGGGAAAAGGGAACACTTCTCCACTGCTGGTGGGAATGTAGACTGGTGCAACCAATATGGAAATCAGTGTGGAGACTCCTTAAAAAACTAGGACTGGAAATCCCATTCAAGCCAGCTATCCCCCTACTGGGAATTTTCCTGGAGGAACTGAAAATGTCATATCATAGTGATATATGTGTACCTATGTTCATAGCAGCACAATGTGTGATAGCCACATCTTGGAGACAAGCAAGTTGCCTGTCACCTGAAGAATGGATGAAAAAAATGTGGTATTTTTATACAATGGAGTATTACTCAAGCTATAAAGAATGATAAACTTGAAGCATTTATATTTCAGTGGATGCCACTTGAAGACATACTCATAAGTGAAATACACCAGACCCACATGTGTAAATATCGCATAGTCTCCCGAGTATAAGAACTCAAAAGAAGAAATAAAAATAGAAAGATATAATACAATTAAAAGGAAATTGAGAAGTAAAGGATTGGACAACAAGGAGAGAGCAAGGAGAAAAGCTGGGAAACAAGACAGAGGCAAAGCCATACATTTACACACACAAGATGGGTAAGGCAATGATCCTGAGAAACATCAGTAGGTTTTTGAAACTAGCAGTTAATTGGTAGGATTCTCACCCTGACTAACTATATATGATGAAACCTGTGAACTAAGCAACTGCACCGAAGATAGCAACGTGTAATAGAAGGGTCACGCTTGGAGTACCTGTTATTCTGATCTTCTAAATACATACTGCTTGTCATCACGTACCATTTATTGCCATATTGTCTCTCAAGTAAATGTTTGTTTAAAATAAAAGGATAATAAATGAAAAAAAGAGACAAAAAATAATCCCACAGGACTGTCCTGCTAAAATGCTGTATATGGTTAGATTCCTAAATTTCTGTGCAAAAATATATAATTGTTTATTCATATTAAAAATATTTTTAAAATATTTTTTACTTTTTTCTCCATATTCTGTAGGGACTTAAAGTTTAACTTATCCTGTTCCATATTATGCCTAAGATGTTTGATATTCAGACAGATAGTGAGGTTAAACCCAAACTGCATGTGTTGTAGGGTAATAATAAGCTTCTCTTCTGGAGGGTTAACAACTTAAGTTTGCAGACCAAAAATTAGAGTAGAAGAAGGGCTTCAAGGACAGCTAACATTTTGGCCCTCGCCTTTCAAGGTCAGTGAAGACTCAGGACATAGGAGAACCTGTACAGTAACATCATGGAACTCAGTTGTGCCCCAAATTTTCTGATCAAGGAGATTATGCAGCCACAGAGGAATGCGATCAATGATGTAGAGTGTGCCTAAGGAGAGTCACATGGAGAGAAAACATTCTTTCAGGCTTTCACAGAGAGCAAATTGG
>PVKA01041766.1:0-17860 GCA_004027165.1 Ctenomys sociabilis
GTTTATTCAGGACCCCTATACAATACTACTTCTCCTGCTAGCTAGCTTTCTTGCTTTCTCCTTCCTCCTTCTCCTCTCTTCCTCCTCCTAGTCTCTCCTTCGGGAAGCCCGCTCATGGCTTTTGAACCAGTGGGCGTCCAACCCCGGAGTGCCACGTGGGCACAGCCGATAGGTCCAGGTACACAGAAGCAATGCCCTAGTCCTTAGCCTTAGCTAAAACGAGAAGTTATTTGCTATGGAGAGCATCCACCCCCAGGTGAGGATGAAAAAGGAAGCCAGCGCCGTCTTTAAGGTGTGGCTGTGTCTTTAAGGTGTGGCTGTGTCTTTAAGGCGTGGCTACTCGCAGCTCTCTACAAGTACTCTTATTGGATGACCATAGTTCTGTCCCACCTGGTACTCACTTGTGATTTCCCATTTTACCTTACCTTGGACACAACTCACCTCATAAATTTGCTCTTCAAAAATCCCTAGAAAGGTAGTGTCTTTGGCAACCCACTCAGGACATCTTCTGTCTCTCACTCAGACAGGAGCTTTTTTCCCCTAATAAATATGTTCTGATCCTAGCCTCCATTGTTCCTAAAATTCATTCTTTGAGTTTAGAGAACATAAAATTGTACCAGACATCTAGCAGGTTGGGAGTTTCATCTGCTATATCCTAAGGATGACCAAGACAGACAGAAAAAAACATGGAGAATCTACAATCATTCAAGATATGTCTATGTCATTGATCCCTTGGTCACATCACCAGGTCCACAGAAGGAGCAGGAGTGAGCAGGGCTCTCAGCATGGCCTGATATAAACTGGCTGGAGTTTAGCAGGCACGTCATTTTGAGATTATGCTGCCCTAATGTAACACAATCTGGCAGTCGCTAAATTTGTGCTCCCCTTTTACGTTGGCCAGTTTTAGAGTGCTATACCTTTCAATAGTTGAGTTGGGAGAATAAAGGTAGTGTAATTTACTTGTCCAGGATCAAAGAAGCTTAGAAAAGAAGCAGTAATCTACATCTGCTGATAACCCTGTTTGAAACAACAGCAGGACATCCCATCACTTTTCAAGGGTAAAACTAACTCCATGTGGCTGGCTGTGAAGCAGGTGTTTATATGTAAACAGTGATGGAAGAGGCTTAAGACAATGTAAATGTTAATGGAAACTTGAAAATGTCCGATTTTATAAATCACAAAGTTTTTTGTTGTTAATCAGGAGATCCATATTTACTTTGTAATCAGTGTCAAGCCTGTTTTGTCTCCTTTTTTCAAGTTTTTTACCTTTCTCTCTTCTTAATTTCTCATATATCTCTTTTTTTTTCTGTCTTATTCCAGAAATACATATCTGTTAATAGGGGCAACTAATTTGAAGACAACACTATGCAGTACAATAAATTCTGAGAAATTCACATTATTTTGTTTAACGACATTCTCATCATTCATAATTTTTGGTTTTAATACCATTTTTTACTCTTTTAAAAATAAAAATTAAAAAAGACATATATGTATGGCACATAGGAATTTGGTGGTGACAACGATTTTTCTCTTAAGAATTAATGTGACTCTGAGCAGAAGATCTCTTATGTAAATATGTGCATTTTTATTATCAAGGAAGTTGACTTTAGGCAATTATGCATTCTCTAAAAAAAGTCATGCCTTTAGATGATTTTTTGAACTTTGTAGCTCATAAAGGTTTACAGTGAATAAAAAAGGCATTATCTTGAGTGTAGCAATATCAAAATGGATTCGTCAGGAGTTGATGCTGTTTGGGAACATGGAATGTAAGGCTTAGACACTATATGAGTCAGGGCATTTTTTTCTGCGCTGGTTGCCACACCTAACGAGCACCAAAATACTAAAGCAGTTTTTAAACCAATATTTACATAAAGAAAAACATAAAATACGATGTTTCTGTATGCTATGTTTTATTGTGGTCCAGTTTTGTGTGCTTTGCTACACAGTTTGATTACAGGACCTCTGTACATTGTAAACATAAACAGCTTGGAAAAGGTTAAATACCTGTGTTCAGATTGTAAAATCTAGTCTGGACTTGCTGCACATATTGTCATGTTAAATGAAAAAGAATTCTCCTTTGTATTATAGTCATGTGGTCTTATGCATGATAAACAGTTGAATAATTTGTCCTTAGGGGGAAAAATGTGTTTGATATTTACTATTTGTTAGTCTACACCAGGAGATGGGGGTCCGGATACAAAAAGACCCTGTGCAGGGGCATGCAGGACTATTTCATGGGTCTGGGAAGACTGCTGAAGCAGCAGAAAATCCAGGACACATCAGTACCCACCTCATCTCTAATGGTTCTGAGACCTGGACCACAGCATGACATTATAGTTGGTAAAGCTCTTGACTCTTATTTGAAAGGCCCTCACAAACTCAAGCAGTTGATTTTCAGGGCAGAGTATTGTGACAGACAGAAGCCACTGAGCAGGGAAGTGCTTGCCTCCTAAATCTTCCATGAAGCATGGAGCTGATAAGAATGATATCCACATGGCTTCCAGCCCAAGCACTCAGACTAAGAGAGAAACCTTTTCAACTTGGAATAAATGGCAAATGGCATAATGTGCACTGAATAGGACCCTGGGGAAAAAATAGAATTGGGGTGAGGGGGAAATGTAATACATTTAACCAGAAATGTTTGAAAGTAAATATTCCTGGAATGTTTGTTTATTATGTAAAATTTTAACTGATAAATTTCATTTTTAATCTGCATTCGTCTTCTATCTAATATTTCATTTTTTACCATAAACAGAAGAGAATCTTCCTTTGAAGGTAAATGGTTCAGTTCCCTCAAATAAGTTATTTTTAATATAATCAAAGCACAGTGACTGTAAGCATAGGTCATGGGATCAGAGAGCTGATCCAGTTTTCTGGCCTTGGATGCACTCTCTGGACCCCTATAGATGCAGCCCAAGCCCAGGCTTGGCCAGTATGTGCAAGGGCTTCCACACTCCCCTGCACCTGTTAGACCCCTCTGGACCCAGCCCAAGCCCGGCTTTGAGTGAGACCTTCAGCCGTGCTCTCAGGACCCCTCCAAACCCCTCCAGAACCAGCCCAGCATGTGAGTGAGAACTTCTTCCTTGCCCTCAAAACCCCTCCAGACATAGCTGAAGCCCAGGACCAGCAAATGTGTGGGAGAGCTTGCACATTCCGCTGCATCAACCGGAGCCCTCCAGACTCAGATCAGGACCAGTGTGTGAGTGAGAACTTCTGCCACGCTCTCAGGACCCCTCCAGAGCCAGCTCAAGCCCAGGCCCTGCAAGTATGTGGGAGAGCTTCCATGCTCCCCTTTGCCCGCTGTATCTCTCCAGATCCAGGCCAGGCCCCCTTGTGAGTGATTCCTTCTGTCCTGCACTCTGGACCCCCTCAGATCCAGCCCCGGCCTGGCACACAGGCCTGGTGTGAAGCTCTGCAACCGAAGTCCCTGTAGAGAGGCTAGGGCCAGAACCACCCAGCTAATCCAGGAGCAGAACATCTAGCCAGAGGGACACAACAGATTCACTTCCAAGGGCTGCAGCAGGAAGAAGCTGAGCACAGCAGCCAGACCCAAGCCAGGCACAACTGGATGAATCCAAATTTTGTAGATCTGTCCCCAGTAAGCTGAGACACTTCGCTAGGCCCAGATCTATGACAGCATTCTCCCTCTTTCTCTCTTGACTGAGAGAGGGGATAAAAGGTAACCAGGGTGAACTACTCTGCCTGAAAAACACCAGATACATCAAGTGATCAGACAGAACTTACCAGAACTAACTTAAATACAAATTCCCAATTTAATATCTGCTTAGCTACATAGACATAATGATTGCTTACTGTATGAAATACAAACCCACTACTTACAAAAGTTTGTCAACTGCTAAATGTCATTACCTATTATTAGTGTTCCTTATTGTAGTTCTGTAAATACACAGCTATAACTACCTTAGTAAGTTTGATGCCTTGTGTGATCAGTAAGGTTTCACCTCATGTCTCTGAACCTCAGTGCCCTTCAGGTCCCCTCCTACAGGAAGAGCCTGAGCCTCTCAAACAAGTCTTGATGGGGTTGCTTTGGACTCTTAATTATAGTATTTGTCATGCTTAGCAAAACTCCCAGCTCATAATACTCCATGAGTGAGTGGTGATAGTTAGAGTCATAGCAAGAAAAAAGTATTGATTATTAATACAATCGCTATTTAATCATGATAGTAAATGAAAGAAAGGACCTAGTAAAAATCACTTAGGAATACTGCTGGACACTTTCTAGCAAAGCTAAATATTTTCATAATCTATGGCTCAACAACTCCACTCCCAAGGGAGAAAAACCAATAAACTTCTCTCTTGTCAGGAGAGGGATTTTGTTGGGTGTTGGTGGATTATTTCAATTGAAAAATAATACCTCTCAGCAGGACCTGTGTTCAGATTCCAGCCTCGAGGAGGCTTTGCCAGAACAGGTGAATAAAGATAAATGCAGGAGTCTCTGTAGGTGGCAGTGGATCCCCAGCCCTTTGCTGAAGCTCCACCTTCCCAATTTTAAGTATTTCACCAAAGCAATCCTGCACAATGTGCCATTTTTATATAGCATTTGGAGACGATGTTAGTGTTTGCCTGTCCGTCCAGACCAAACCAGCGAAGAGCAGAAGTTACGGGGCCACACCTGTCCATCACGAGGTAGTATGGGTGACAGTTGTCTGCTATTGTTAGACCCCAGGGATAACAATGTCGGTAGCATGGTCACAGTTCTGATTTAAGATCCTGCCCTTCCCTTCCAGGGTCAGCCCTTAACTCTACAGTTAGCATGAGAGAAAACAAATGAAGGCATTCATCCCATTATTTGTGAACCACCTCTGACTCTGGAGACTTTTTTCAGTTGATGGGAAAAGGAATGCCCTGTTGAGATGAATATTTGAGAATTTCTAAAGAGAGAAGATCCAATAAAAGAGGACTTTAGTCATCCTCAATGGCCAGCTATCAGGTTGGTGGCAGTTGAAAGATCCAGGACAGAAGCTCTAACCTCAGGCTACATGGATTCAAATCTAGCCACCAATAGTCATTAGCTCGCTAAATTTGTTATATATGTACTATATATCTCAGGGTCCTCACTGATAAGATAGGACCAGAGTTTCCTTCTCATGTTTGTTGTGAGGAGTGACTGAGACAGTATACCTATGTCTGGACTGGGCAGGGTGCTAACAAAATTGCTGGATTCTTTCTAATACTTTTTCAGTCTCATTGTTTCATCATCCCTTTGATTAAATTCCCTGGACTAAGCCTTCTCTGGCCACTTTCCTACATTAGTAGACATTTTCAGAAACAAACAAGTCTACAAATCTAAACTATAATTAAGTCTTTGAATTTAAAGCTTCCCTGTCCACTACATCATGTGTCTCAGACTCACTGACCCATGGGGGAAGCATGCAGTGGGCAGTTTTTACCCATTTATTTGCTAGCCCTCTGAGTTCTCCACATCCCCTGCAGCTATATGGACAGGCAAGGAGCAGAGAGCCTGATTACACTGATGCCACTGTAACCTGCTATTGGGTGTGACAGCTGTTGAATGTCAGCTCTCTTTATTGTACTTCTATGAGTCCTCTGGAAAATTCTCACCCTTACTGGGAAAACTCTCGGACCAGAGCCTCTTTCAAAATAAACTTCCAGATGTCTTTAGCTGACAGCAAACATACATCCTAAGGTTTCAGCTCTAGACATTTCTTCTTGTTCAGCCACATGGGGCCTGTAGTTTGTGTCTGTCCTTCACTGAGAGCCCCATTTTTCTCTCCTTCAGCAAAATCACCATTGTGAGCCGGATGACTCTGCAGTGCTCCAAGCCCTGCAGCTGGCAGCACATCCCTGGCTTCTACTCATGAGAATCCTCCCAGGAGGGGCAATAAACATCCCCTAGAGGGCAGCATTGCCTCACCGCCCTGGCTGGTAACCACCTGCTTAACATTCGAGGAGATACTACAAACTCCCTGAGCACTTGGCTTATGGGGCACTAAATCTCCTGTGAATATTCACCAACCTTTTTCATAAATATCCATAGTTTCCATTATATAGGCCAAAAGTGAGCCTACTGTCCTTCCAGGATGCTCTTTTCTTTTTAGAATCAAGAGTGTTTGTCAGCTTTTGGACTTACTGCTTATTGCAGAGTGAGAAAATGGCTGTCCATTGTAAGAAATGACATAAACAACTTACAACAAATAACATGGCATTGAAAACATGCACTTAAAAATGCACTTAATGAGAAATAAAATACCTAATGCATGTATAACTCATTTAAAATTATACTTTGAGGAAGAGCCTAAAATTAAAAGGGTTGCAGAGTCCTTCTCTGTCCTCCTGAAAAGTCTTGGGTTCCATGTAACTCTTAACTAACTGGGAGTCATTTTCACACTGGAGTGTTCTTCCTTCCTTAGGAATAAATGGAGTGAAAGAGCAAATAGCAAGGAAGAAAAAAAAACACAGTAAAAATTATTCTTTCCTTTTTAGTCTACGTCAGTCACCAAAGGGGCATTCATATTCAAGGATGTTTGCATACAGGGATGGCTTGACTTTATTTCAAAGTAGCATATCCAATTTAATTGGGAAAAATGACACATAATTCAATAAAATTGTATGGGCAATAGCACAGAACTAATTCAATATTGAACCTTCAGAGGAAGAAAAACTTCTTTTTTTTTTTTTTTTCAGAACTAGGGATTGAACTCAGGCCCTTGTGCTTGCCAGGGAAGCGCCTATTCCACTGAGCCATCTCCCTGGCCCAAACCCCTTTACACTGAATAGCAAGGAAGAATGAGGGAAAGAGTATCACAAAATCTTCAGTGAGTATGTCCTTTGGTAGTGAATTAATATATAAGCCATAACATAGATAGCTTCTCAGAACTACTTTACAAAGTACTATTAGTATAAATTACAGACTCACTGTCTAAAGTAACTATAAGTACAGACTGACGAACAAATGGGTCAAGGCATTTTCATTAATATTTTATAAAGGTTTTAGCTTCCTTATTTTTCTCCTCCATCACATTAGATAGAACCAAAAGTTTGCTTTTTGTTTGTTTGTTCTCAGCTACTAGGAGAGTCCTTGTGTGTTTCAAGTCCTTTTCTCAGACAACCAAAACCTTCTGAGTCAATGCAACCTGATACCAGGCCAGCACCAGATGGCCAAGTTAGACATCTATTAGAAATGAAAACCAATTTTTAAATAAAAGCTGTTTCCCCCTTAGCATCTTACACTACTATAGATCTATAATTCTTTATCCAGCATTTAAAATCTAAAACTGTTCTATAAGTTGGTAGTGTAAATGTTTGACAGCAAAATTTGGCCACTTATAAACTAGTCTTCTTTTGTTTACTTTGTGTGAGTACTCACTACAGAACCATTAAGGCACTGATTTATGCAGTGCTAGTACAGACCCACTGATGGATTTCTAGAGAATACCAAAAGCACTGAACCATAAATACAACATATTTTTCTAAAATCCCAAAACTCCGAAGTTTGAGAAAAAACAAAATTTGTCTCCCGAAGTTTAACATAAGAACTTGTACAGTACAGAAAGCATGGTGCATGTTTCACTGAATGGGAACAGTTTTTCTGGGTCCCATGCACTAGAGTTTCTTTAGATTTTCAGAATTTCTGGAACATTCTATGTCCTGGTGAAGAAAGGCAAACTTCTGGGAACAAGTTTCTTCAGATCTTCCTGATAGGAATTATTTTGTGTGGAAAACCATTTTTGCCCAAAACCCTGAACAGTTTGACAAATACAGAATTAATGTGCTTCTTTTTCATCAAAAGTATGTATCTTTTTCTTTTATGGAGGTAAAAAAAAGAAAAATGAAACAAAGAATTAGAAAAGAAGGGCCTGTTAATGTGAAAGCTATACATGACAAGTACTGGCTGCTTCTTGATCCAACAATGCTAACAATTTATTGCATTTAGAAAGTGATTCTCTGGTTGCAGAGTTTATAGAAATCTGCATCCACAGATAAATCAGGTGTGAACTTGGGATTTACCACTTAAGGAGAACAGAACTTGCCAAAGAAAATGATGTTTCGCGTTTTGTTGTGCCTGATGAGGTAAATAAATGGGTGGTCGGCATTGAATTCATCCTTGTGCTGCAGGATCCGGGACCCTGGCACCTCTATGGAATCTCCGCCATCTTCAGTTATTTCTAAGCACACTCTGTGAATCACGTTTGATAGGGCCACTCCCTTGGTTTCTGACATTCCAGAGAAATCAGATGTACTTTCACTAAATAAATTTTTCAGCCCTAAGCTTTCCAGACTATCCTTAGGGTCAACTATTTTTTCCACCTTAAATTTCGGAAGGGAGAGTTTGACTTTGGCATTGGCCATGGTGCTAGGGTTGGTCCACTTCAATAGGGTCTCAGAGTTGAGTTGTTTTTCAATCTGAAGGACAAAAAAGAAAGTAAATCAGTCATTCATTCTTAATTGTGAAAATTTTTACTTGATTTGTGGCATAAAGTGTTATTAGGAACTTTTTATTCATTTGAGCTACAATTTTAAAGAAACAAATGTATGGATTATGATGTTGCATATGCAAAAGGGAAATGAAGATAAAACTAGAATATATATATATATTCATATATATGAATGCTTATAATTTCTCTATAAACAAATCCACAATATATGCTGAGCATGCCAAAACTTGACAAACTCAAAGGTAAAATTACTCTTTGTTTTAAAAGTATGAATTTGGACTCCCTCTAAGTCATTCTGTAAACTCATTGATTGATGAATTCATCCATTTCTATTGGCTTTTAAAAATGAGGCATGTAACAGCATCAATGGCTTAGTCAGAAAATTTGTTATACAGAACATCTTAAGTTGATTCTCACACTTCAATCTTTCCACTGGTTTGAGGAAAAGCACAAGTGCACCTGAGAATGATAATACCTTAACTGATATTATCACAGCAAAATAGCACTAACAACACTCATGTGAAACCAGTAAAAATGAGGACAGTGACAAGGTTACTAACTGATGGGAATGGAATTATTATATTCTCTTGACAAACTATTCTAATTATTTCTCAATAAAAGTCTCTAATTGAGACAGTTAGGACCAAAATATTTTCATAAGAACCAGAGTTTCAAGAGGCCAGCAGATATATTCTCTAGTCTGTTTACTATCTGGGAGTAGAAAGAGGGAAAAAATCATCCATAAATCAAAAATATTAGATTGGAAGGGAAACAAAATTTGCCTCCATTTGATATGTACTAAGGGTTGAACCATATTCCTAATTTATATGTTGAAGTTCTAATTAAAGAATCTCAGAATGTGACATTACTTGAATACAAATCAATACAAGGTCCTTAGGGTGACCACTACACAGTAAGACTAGTACCATTATTGAAAGGAGTAATTTGGACTCAGAGACAGTAACAGACACAAGGACAAAGTCAAGTGAAGATGAAGGCAGAAATCAGACTGAAGTATGCACAAGCCAAAGATTGCCAATAAGCTGGATACTATATTCCACACTCCTAAGGCTCACCACCCAGAAAAATAAGGCAAGAGAACTGGAAGGTGAAATCCTGCCTGTAAAATTAGAGAAATCCTGTCTCAAATTTTTCTTAAAAAGACTGGGAATGTAGTTCAATGATAGAACACTTGCCTGGCATGTACAACGCCCTAGGTTCAATCCCAAGTACAAAAAAAAAGATTGTCATTAAACCACTAGAAGATAGAAGAGAGGCCTGCAAGCTATTCTCCCCACAGCCCTCAAAGGACAGTGCTGTATCATCCTGGATTTGCAACCTCCAGGATTGTGAAAAAATACACATCAGTTGAGTAAGCTATCCAGCTGAGGCACTTTCTCATAACAGCCATAACAAGATGATACAATTTGTATGCTTACATATTTTTTTCTGAGTCTACAAAATTTCATGTTCTTTTCTTTAGTTCTATACTTTCAGAAGAAAATAATTGACACTTGCATTAGGACATTTTAAGGTAAAAATCCAAGAGAGCTGAATGATTATGAACTATTATAACATGAAACAGAGTTAGGAGAGAGAGAGAGAGAGATCAAAGAAGAGGACAAAAATTGTTGCTCAGTTAATAAAGTGATGGCTACAGAACAATCATAACTGAAGTAGTAGGTAAGAAGGGAGCTGAATTCGTCTGTCACTTGGAGAGTCAGGGAATAACTGAAGCCCTACTGGAAATGCAGCAATGATTCCTCGCTTTTTAAGACTCCCTTCCTTTTTCCTAGCCACAGGCTGACATCCATATAAAAGAAAGGTCCTAGGGAAGCTAGAGGAGAGACCCAAGGAAGAGCAGGAACCAGAAAAGGATGGAGTAAGATGAAGCTAATACTCACTCACAAACATAAAACCACTACTTTCACTCAACCTTGTGGCTATAATAATCTGTATAAATATGTCATAGCATAAACTAATAAATTTATCATTGCATATGAAATATATTTTCTAAATATATTTTAGGATATATTGTATATGATAAAATATGTCATAATGTATATGTAATACCTTGTATAATACAAAATATTTGAAGCATAATAAAATTTCATGTGTGTCCATTAGACTATTTAAATCCCACAAATGGACAATACAGAGTGAAGTTTATAGTAAGTGGATTTGGATTAATGATAATGCATCAATACCAGCTCATCAATTATATCATACATACTACACAAAATGCTAAGAACAGGAGAAACTGCAGGATTGGAAAGGTGAGAAACAGTACACAGGAACCCTTTCTACTTTCCACTCACTTTTCTGTAAACCTAAAACCTGCTCTAAACAACAGTGTACTACTCTGGCACCATATAGCCTGCCTGTAATTCCAGCACTCTAGGAGGTTGAGGCAAGAGAATCAAAAGTTTTAGCCAACCTGAGCAATTCAGCAATTTAGTGAGACCTTGTCTCAAAATTAAAAATGGTTGAAGATGTAACTCAGTACATAGTCCATGGGTTCAATGCCTCTTGCTGTAAAACAAAGTCTGCTAGTGTTTTCTTCTTTAATAGCTTCTGTTCCTAAGGTCATAGGCTGGGTGGTACACTGCAGGGTCTTCCTGCTAAAGAGATACAGGAAGCACAACATCTTAGAGTCAGGAACACTCTGGGCTCCAACTTTCTGAACTCATAGCCTGAGTGTGCATATCACTGACTACTGATGTCACCAAAGACTGCTGACCTACCTCCGTAGGCCTCAGTTCCCTTGGTGGCATATGAGGATAGCGATTGCTTCTAATTTATAAGGCTATTGTTAGGAATTTAGTAAGATGGCACATGTCAAGAACTTAGCATTGTCATAAGTGCCCAATAAATGCGTGCTGTTTTCGTATTAAAACCAAAAGGGGTATGTTCTGAGAAGAAGCAAAAAACATCATATCACAGTGATACATGTGCAGCCATGCTTATAGCAGCACAATTTTCACAGCTCACGCTTGGGAATAATCCAAATGCCGTCAACTGAGGAACATAAAACAGATGTGGTATTTTTGTACAATGGAGTATTACTCAGCTATAAATAAAGGTAAACCTGAGATGCAACTAGAGACCATACTCATAAGCAAAACAAATCAGATTCTCATGTATAAACATAGTATTGTCTCACTAGTGTAAGAAACTTAAAGAGTAAACAAGATCTGAGGGCTGAGGAGATAGCTTAGTGGTCTAAGCACCTGCCTGGCAAGTGCAAGGACCCAGGTTCACTCCCTGCTATGTCAGCCCCAGAACGCTGGGCACACTGTGCCAGACCCAAAACTGGGCATTTTGGCACACACCTGTATCCCAGCACTGTGGAGGCTGAGGCAGAAAGATCAGTACTAATCTGAACTGCATAGCAAGACTCTATCAAATAAATAAATAATTTTTTATAATCTTTAAAAAAGATCTAAAAGGTACAATAGATATTGTGAAAGGGAAAGAAATTGCTCAAAAGGAAAGAACAATTGTGATGGGGAAAAAGAAAAACAGAGGGAGAGGGGATATATACATATATATGATAGCTAAGATATTATATTACTGATTTTTTTTTTATTTGAGAAGGAGGTTTTTGTTTTGTTTTGTTTGTTTTTTGACTACTTCAGGCTGCCTTCAGGGCAGTTTCGGTACAGCTCCTGGAGCTGGGAATCGAACTGTGGTCCTATGTGCCTGCCTGCATTTACTTAAGTGGTGCTTTAAACAACTGACATATCCAGAAAAGCCCCATACTAATCTCTATTAGTTCATTGAAAGGAACTGTTAGTGCTTATACCATTAAACCAATTTTTCATGCCTGTATCTGGTAATCTGAGCAACAACTTTGAAAGTAACAACATGCATTATAATGACGACTGTTAATTTCCTATTATCTTGTTTTGAAATTCTGTGTTGTTTTCATTATTATTTTCTCTCTTTCAAATAAAAAAAAATAACAAGCTTTACACAGCAAAAGAAACCACCAACAGAGTGAAGACAACCCACAATGAGGGAAGTAATGTTTGCCAGCTGCTCCCCAGACCAAGGGCTATTATGGAGCACATACAAAGAGCTCAAAAAAAATCAGAGATAGACAGACAGATACTAGTTATACTACTAATTCCTCTTCCTCTTAGTTCATTGAAAAGAAAGGTTTGTGCTAATATTTTTTGTTCAATTAAATGTCAGTATCTTGTACTTTAAGTAACTAATTTAAAGATAATAATACACAGTGTTAACATTGTGGTAACCTCCTCTTATCTTCTTTTGAAATTTTGTTTTGTTTTCCCTTTACAATTAAAAAAAAACTGAAGAAAAGCTCAAAAGGCGCACACAGGACTCAAAGGCCTTAGGGACGACTGAGCCACAGCCCTGCAAGGCAGGGCTGCCGCCCACACCTCACAGCCTCACAACAGTGTCCTGACAGTCGGCCACCCGCTGCCCTTCTCACCTTCTCCAAGCCCGTAGACTCATCCTCCACATCCTTGGGGAGCAGGATGAGCATGCTGAGGTGCTTGTTTTGAAAAGGAAGCTCTATGATCTTACAGCTGATATCATCGATGTTTCCCATACAGAACGTGGCCTCCATATTCATCATTTGCACTGGTTTGGTGTCTGACTGTTAAAGGAGGAGAAGTTGGACGGTTTCTAGTTTACTTGAGCATATATATATGCTCACACACGTGTATGTACATACATACATAATATGTGTATCTCCTGTATACACCCGTGTACACATAGACAAATATATCTACATGTACATAAATATACAGATAGACTTATATATTTGAAACTCTTATAGTTTCAAATCATTGTGGTTTATGATACATCCACTGTGACCCAAAGCATGCTGCATCCAAACCATTAGAGTCCTGTGAAGAGTTTATGACTTCTTTTGGAAAGTTGTCCACATACTTTATAATTGCACATATTATCCATGATAGCAACTATATACACTACACTTGCATATACAAAATATTAAAAATAAGACAGAAGGATAGAAAATACAGGTAAAACTTGAGGTAATCTTTATGGACATAATTATGAGATCTCTATTCCTAGCAAAGCTGACTTGAAAGCAAACTCTAGCCCACACCCACACATACATTCACATTCAGCTCTTTAAAATGCTTTAAAAACCTTAGCAGACATCAAGACAAAATCATACTCAGTTTGGCCTCTGTTCGCCTTTGGTTTTATCACCTGCTGCATCCTGTACTGCCCTCTACTCTGATCTGAACTGGTGAGGAGCATGGATTGGAAATGAGAAGCTGAGTTTCAGTCCCAAATGCATCTGTTACTGATACTTGGATCAACTCACTTGATACATGTTCTATGTCAGTGGAATGAGAAATTTGGAAATTTCATAATGATCATGGTGAAGGAAGAAGGGAGAGAAGAGAACCGTGGGAGGCAGAGAGGTAGTGGCAATAAGCACACAATGTAGCTGCTCTTATTTTTTTCTTTAAACTATCTAAAATAAGTAAGGCAAAATATTAAGCTGTTGAAGTTGGTCAGGAGGTACACTGGTGTTTATTATACTCTACGACTTTCTGTCTGCTTGAAATATTTCATGACATCAAAAACCAAGAATACTGTCAAGAATATTTTTGTCTCCCAATTCCAACACACCCCATGCTCCTTTGGCAACAGAGCCCATGAAATGTTTTATCACTAGTGCATTTATCTCCAGGGACCACCACCCCATCCCATCCCCATCCCCTCCACAGAGACTGATTTTATAAAAGAAAACTGATTCTTCACTAACGAGTAAAAGTCTGCAGGTAAATTAATGTAACTTATTGTTATCCCATGAGATATTTGCTGACTGAATCTCTTTAGGGTGTGACTTTAAGGTTCATATCAGATCTGCAGACATATTATAGTTAAACAGTAACTGAACCTTACCCAACACCCCCTCAAGCAGACCTACAGTTTATTTACTTATTTTTTCCATATGCTTCTACTTCAATGCTTGCTATGGTGCTGAAAATATTTATTTATATGAATATTTATTAATATGAAATTTTTATTTATCTCTCCACCTTCTACCTTAGTTAAAATACAGTTAAGGCTGAACCATGTCTTATATTCCTAGTGTATTCCAGCATGTGACAATTGTTTTCTGAATAGCTGGATAATTTATTTCAATTCCATGTATAATAGGAACAGAACTCTGCTGGAAAAACACCATGTTTTTGAAATTAACTGTTAATTTTTCCATCTATTCTTCAAAAAAGACACAAATTTGTCTAAATATTACATCAGATCACATTGCTAATATTTTTCTTAATATACTTGTAGTAGTGGTCTCCAAAAGATGCCATCAACTTATCTGCAACTGAGTATGAGCACAATAATCCCATTTTCTGAAACACTATTTGAGATTTACCCTTTGAAAACAAAATCAACTAAAGGTTTTCCTAGGAAACACAGTACAATATGTGACAGATCACAGTTTAAATGGGGCACTAAAATACTTTATAAAATTACCTTCAAACTATGTATATAAAGTGTATAAGAAACAGAAGTGAAATCTGTGTTTATACTTAGGTTCTGTCCCTAAGGTATCTCAATGTATGCCTGCAAATATTCCAAAATCTGACAATACTTTAAGTTCCAAGTGTCTAACATAGGGGATACTCAACCTCTGTGTGTGTATATATGAATATGTGTATATAAATATATAACTAGAAACTTTTAATATATATGTTCTAAGCTTTTGTCAATTTATTCTGAGTCATTAAAGGTGACACCATCAGACATTGTAAAGTTTAGTAACATCGCCCAAAAAAGTCCAAGGGTTGACAAAACCAATTCAAAGGAAACAAAAGAAAAGTAATAGCATCTGCATTCAAAAGGAGGGTGTATCCCCACATAGTCTTGAGGACAGTTTTATTGTGTAATTAAGTGAAGCAGTGAAAGATTAATGACAAGTCAAACTTTTAATCCTGTTCAGAGAGTCTGGCATCACCTAGGTCGTGGTTTACTTACCACAGTAAAGGAGCAGCACACACACCTCCTTTATTCCCAAAAGACATTCATTAATGCTGTCTTAAATGTAAGAACTAGAAACCTTAGTGTGATCAGCATAAAAGTCCAGGGCTCCCTAACAACTACAGCATTTCATGATGTGGCCCTGAGGCCTTAATGAGATTAAGCATTTAATCTCACGTTCCAGATTTTCATGTAAACATGTTGAGGGACCCTTTTGTAGCTGCTCAGGAAGGAAAGCCAAGCTCCGAGCCAATGAGAAAGAGGGGTCTCTGACATGTCAGGTAGTGTGGCCTCCACTGGCTCCTAGCTGTGACCAACTAGCAGTCCACCTTTTCTTTCTTTCCTTGCTGTTTTTCTTTTTTCAAAGAGGAGTAATTGTTTTGAGTTATATATAACTCAATGTATATAAGTAATAAAACATTTTTTATATTTTTAATTATAACATTTTCTAAAAGAGGGAAAAGAAGTTGTGGTATGGGTTGGACACCACTGGCAGTCTGTAAATTCCTGCTTCACTTCAGCTCCTTAAAAGACAACACTAAGGGGGCCAGGGAGGTAGCTCAGTAGAATAAGTGCTTGCCTGGTGCAAGGGCCTCAGTTCAATCCCCAGGTCCACCAAAAAAAAAAAAAGGACAACACTAAGAAAATGAAAAATCCATGCTTAAAAACTTAAGAAACTATATAGAGGTGAAAAAACTGAGTCTGAAGAACCTAGTGTGTGTCCGTATATCTCAGATACAGATCTGATACAGCCAGTCCTGTACCTCAAGGTCAGCTTTAGAAGACCACTGAGTTCAGGAAGCCAAGGTCATCAAGGACCCCCATGACCCTCTACCGCTCAATATTCTGAGTCAGTAAGGTTGTCCTCGTCCAGCGAAAATGCCCAATAAAGGCTAATCAGGTTTTGTCCAACATTGACTGCTTAATCAAACTGACCTTTGAGGCCAGCCAGTCATGCAAGAAATGTTCAGATCCCTAATCCCGTGTCCAGAATGGGGAGTGAAACTGCACATCTTAAGATGAGTAAGTCTTCCTTGCTATTACAAAACCCATGCACTAAGGGAGGACCTGGTCAACACAAACAGATTCTACTGAGAAAAGTAAGTTTAGAAGTAGGTATAGTATAAACAAAAATTATTTGGAGAAGAAAGGAAGAGGTATGGAAACCAGTCCCTCTAATTTGTATCTTGCCATCTTTTTTCCCTGCAGATTCTGGTATTTAGAAGGTTCTAGTGTATTTGGGAAAAATAAGTGATTGGTCCCAGGTACTCTAGGTTCTAGGAGAAATGTGAAAAATTAAATGGCTGCCTGAAAGTTCCTAGGTAGGTAAGCTTTCTTTAAGTACTGTGGCACATGAAGGGTTGCCTTAGGGCTGTTCTTAAAACAAGTCATCACATCAGTGATGACTTAACACCAAGTCCCATTCCACATCGATCCCTGGATTGTCCCAGGTTCTCTGACAAGTGGGCCAATTTTCCAATCTCGCTTCTCTGGTTTAATTTATGGAAAAGGTACTTTACCTGTGTCTACCACTTTTTTTTTTTCATTTATTTTTATTTTATTAAAATACAAATGTCAATCAGACAGTTTCAAGATACCTTAACCATACACATTCGATGAATTAATACATTGCAAACTATTTTCATAACATTTTGGTATTGTACAAGGTGCATACATGATATTATATTTACAGATATTATTTTAGCAGATATCTCTTATCAGTGAATTAAGAGTGTAGTTGCTTACTTATTTTTTTATACCTGACTTACATCAAAAATTCAATAATTATTTACCTAGTGGATGACCATAGCACTAAAAGCCGACATAATATCCTGTCCAACCACCATTAGTGCAGATCTTGCCTCTCATAGAATTATGTAGAAGCACAGCGTTATCTATCCCAACTGTACTGTCTATACACACACATCATGATTTTTTCTTTCTACAACCCTTCCTTTGTCTGCACCTGTCAAAAGTGGGCACTCCATTGACATTCAACTAACTTAGGTGCTTGAACTCGACACCACAATCCAACACAGTCCAGCATTCTACAACCATAGTGAGTTATTCAAAGAAATTGTCGGCCATATCCATTTACAGCTCAGCTTAATATTATGGGCTCACGATGTATACTTCATTTTTATACTTTTCTGCTGGATGGTTAAGACCTAGGTAGATCAAGACTTATATACCAACACAAGGACTTTATATTTCCTATGTGGTCATTGAAGTCCTCTCAGGGTTTATCTTGTAGTCCTGTACATTATTCTGTAGTTCCTTTGTCTGTGTCACGGCCAATGCATGACCAGATTGCTCTCTATCAGAGCTTGAGAGAAAGTTTTCTCTTCATGTGACTCTCCCCAGGCACACTTTAGAACTTCAATCTCTTTCCTCTGTGGCTCCATAATCTCCTTGTTCAGAAAATTTGGAGTTTCATG